>CAUYSK010011820.1:0-11320 GCA_963575035.1 Avahi laniger | reverse complement strand
TCTCTGTTATCATTTCTTTGAATAAATTTTCTACTCCAATCTCTTTCTCTACCTCCATTTTAAATCCAAGAACTCTTAGATTTGTGCCTTTGAGGATATTTTCTAGATCTTGCAGGCATGCTTAATTCTTTTTCATTCTTTATTCCCTTCTCATTGTGTATTCTCACATAGCCTGTCTTCAAGGTCACTAGTTTTTCTGCTTAATCACTTCTGATGTTAGAAGACTTTGATGCATTCTTTAATTTGATCAATTGACTTTTTCAACTCCAGAATTTCTGCTTGATTTTTAAAAATTACTTCAATTTCCTTGTTAAATTTCTCTGATAGGCTTCTGAATTCTTTCTTTGTGTTGTCTTGAAGTCCACTGAGCTTCCTCAAAACAGGTATTTTGAATTCTCTGTGTGAAAGTTCACATATCTTCATCACTCCAGGATCCAGAATTGGTCACAGGCAACTTATTTAGTATTTTGTATGTGTGTGTGTGTGCGTGTGTGTGTGTGTGTGCGTGTGTGTGTGTGTGTGTGTGTGAGCTCATGTTTTTCTAATTGTTCTTGATGCTTGTGAATGTTCATTGATGTCTGGGCTTTGAAGAGTTAGATATAATATTTATTTTACTATTCACAATCTGGGCTTGTTTGTACCTGTCCTCCTTCTAAAGGATTTCCAGGCATTCAAAGTAAATTTAGGACTTTGATCTAAATGTTTGGCCACTGGAGCTTTGTCAACACTAGGGGACACCTCAAGTCCAGCAATTCTGTGACTCTTGCAGATTCCTAGTGGTACCACCTTGGTGGGCTTGGGTAAAATACAGGAGAAATCCCTTGAGTGTAACAGGGAATGACCTGGGGGGGAGGGTGGAAATATTTTCTGTCTCTTTAAAACTTCTCCCATTCTGTTTGGGAACTGCAGCCTGGCCTGTGCCCCTGAGGCAGGTTAAGTCTTTAGATAAAGCTTCCAGGTGGCATGGAGTTCACAGGCTTTGTCTTTGGCAGAGATATGATGATTAGAAATTAACCACAGACATTGCATGAAGCTGAGAACCCTGCCTTTAAAAACTCTGTATTTCTGCCTGTGTTCAGGAAGTTTGGGATTTTGATGTGAGGTCTACTGTTTTTTCACCTTTAAAAAGTAAGCTCTCTTTCCTTCCTCCCCAAATCACTTGTTCTCATTCTTCTGATTTGGCCTCATGGAAAAGGGGCCGAGTTTTCAGTAACAGGATAACCAGGAAAAGTCTCTTGCTCTCTTTCCTCACTTTTCCCCAAGCAGAAAAAGTCTCACTCTCTGTGCTGGGCTTCCTGGAGTTGGGAAAGGAATGCAATGAATATTCCAACGGGCACCGCATCTGGGTTGTGCAGAGTCACACGTCACATGTTTCAGACAATCAAACAAAGAATCCACCAGACCACTTTTTAACTCTCAAAGCTATAATACTCAATGCAGAATCTCTGCTTAGTGAACCCCTATCAATAAATTTAGCTCAATCTAACAACTTCATGTTCCTTACACCATTATCTCACATCCTTGGTACCTATTCTCACCTCTTACTCAGATTTTTGTCTGCACATATTAGAAATCTCAAGGAGATCTTTTAGAGCATAGTGCTCTTGCTTATGGGTCACACATCAAAACTCACATTTAAGGGTCCTCTGGGAATTGAGTCTTGCTATAGTTTGAATGCCCCTTTCAAAACTCATGTTGAGGTTTAATTGCTATGTAATAGTTTTAAACGTTGGTACCTTTAAGAAGTGAAGAGGTCATGAGGGCCTAGCTCTCATGAATGGATTAATGTCATTATCATAAGAGTGGGTAAATTATTATAGGAGTGGACTACTGATAAAAGGATAAGTTTGGCCCACATTTTCCCTGTCTCATGTACTTGGTTGCTGTTTTCACAGTGCCATGACACAGCAAGAAAGATATCGCTGGGTGCACAACACCCTGCTTTTGGATGATGCAATCTTCAGAATCGTGTTCAAACACATTTCTTTTTTAAATAAATTTTTCAATCAAGGGCATTGTACTTACAGCAACAGAAAAGGGATGAAGACTAAGTCTATGTTCAAAGATGTTGGTGAGCATTTGTCCTTAAAAGAATCAGCATTATTTTGCATGGGAACTGCCTCAGGGAAGGCCATTACAATTCCTTCAGGCCATGTAGGGTTAACACTCTCATAGGTGGAAAGGCTGACACCACTGGAGGTGATAAGTCCCATATCTCTGAAGGCGGAATTGCTGTCGCCACTGTTTGTGGGGTATCAACTTCTCCCAGACATGAGAAAATTGTTTCTGTTCAGAATATTATGGGGGTACAAACATTGTTGTTGCATAAATTGCTTTTGTACAGTTCTTGACCTTAACCTCTCATGTTAGGCTTCATTGAGGAATTTGTGAACTGATTCAATTTATTTACCTCAATTTTTATCTCATTCTGTTTTGACTCTTGCGATCTGCATGTCCTCTTTGTGATTGACCCACCCAGTTCAAAGCTCACCCCCTCTGATCTAGGATTACTTTTTAATTGATACCAGTCTTTCTGACCTTCATTGATCTCACTTCTTTGCCAGTTTCTCTGAGCCACTGTCATAACTCAGGATTCTAGAATATTTACAAATAACAAATGTATGTCTTGTAACTTCTCCATGCCAAGGAAAAGTCAATAGAAAGACACCAGAGAAAAAATAAGTGCCATAAAAGAACAGAAAACTCGAATAGATCAACGGGGCTTTACAGAAAAATCACAACAGCTTATATTTGGATAAACTTTGTGACATATAAAGTAAAAACCAGGAAAATCTGCCAGATTGCCACTGCCTACCTCTGCTCCAACTGAAATTGGGCCTCAAATCCCAAATCTAAAAACTTTCTCAAATGACTTCCCTCTTGATTTCAAAGAAACTAGCTTATAAGCTATTCCAGACATTAATCTTTTTTTCCTTCTTTTTTCTATAGAAATGTCTATTATTAAAGACCTGTTTGCCTGCATGATATATGCTTTGCTTTGAAAGCCCATCTGTAATGCTGTCTCCTGAAATGAAATACAAATGTTAAATCGAACTGTCATAGTCTGAGAAATGAGAGACTGGTTGAATGGGATCTCTTGTTGTGAAGCTACTAACTCAATTTTTTTTCCATAGTCACCAAATCAGCTTTTAATGCATAAAACTTCTGGGAGAGTTTTACACTGGGGAATGTTGGAGCTCAGAAAATGGTATCCTAAATTATAGTGCTTTGACATGCTGAACTAACTAGCAGCCTCATAATCTATCTCTTTAAGTCTCCCTTATCTCTCAACACTCTATCTCTTGCCAAAGCACAGAATGAAACTGTTCTCTAAAGTTCCCTTATCTACCTTGAAACTGGTCTCAACAAAGAGGAACACAATTGCCTTCAATTCCTTCTCTATAATTATATCCACCACAGAATATTAAAACTCATATCATAGAAGAGATTGGAAATTAAGCACCACACCTAGAACCCAGACAAACTTTGTCCCAAACCATTATTTCTTCTCCAATGCCATTCAATTTACAAAGAGTATAATTTACAAAATAATTTCTGCCTCCCGGGCCCACTGATTTCTCCTTAAAATTCATTTGCTCCTACATTCCTTTCTTCTCTTTTCCTATGAGAAAGAGTTTAAAAGCATCTGGACCTCTTTGAACTTTTTGTACTCATTCTCTCTCCTGCAATTCCCCCACATTATGCATGCTAAAATAAATTTGTATTTTTTTCTCCCATTTATCTGTCTATTGTCAGTTCCTTTTCAGTAAACCTTCAGAAGATGAAGGGGAAAGCGTTCCCTTGTTCCCTAGTGTAGGGGCAGTGACATACTTTTCTCTAAGAGACTTTTCTACTTGAGGAGTAAGGTTCTACTTCTACATTTAGTTTGCCTTTCATATCACAGACCCTCCATTTTATTAATGAGTTGAGGAATTTCTTGGCTCTCAGTACTCTCAGTGTGTTGTGCCTTAGTATAATTAATCCTCTGCTATGTGACTATGGCTCCATTGAAGATGGGAGACACTTCTTGGTCACACTTGCCTGAAATTTAGCCTCTAACATGTAGCTGAGTATATATGAGAAAACGAGGCTGAGAACACCTCCTGAGAAGATATTAATACCATATCCTTCAACTGAGAGGTGTAAGAAATGGGATCCTTGTCTTGTCTGCACCTCCCTGCACAGTGAGAGATAATTCCATCACTGAGAGTTAGAAGAGTGGCCAAGTGAGCATGTGGCTGAAATGCCACAGGCTGTTACTGTTTTTACCAAGATATAGTAGGGTTTTGTTTTTTTTTTTTGAGTTAGGGTCTCGTTCTGTCACACAGGCTGGAGTGCAGTGCCTTGATCATAGCTTTCTGCAACCTCAAATGCCTCTTGTCTCACCCTCCAGATTAGCTGGGACTACAGCTGCTCACCACCACCTCTGGCTATTTTTTAAATTATTTTGTAGAGACTGGGTCTTGGTATGTTGCCCAGGCTGGTCTCAAACTCCTGGCCTCAAGCAATCCTCCAGCCTAGGCCTCTCAAATTGCTGGGATTACAAGTATAAGCCACTGTGCCCATTCCTTAGTAGATTTTCTTGAATGCATGCTTTTTTTTTTTTTTTTCCTTTTGCTGTATGGCCTCAGAACAATTAGGCCTTAGGCCTAGAGAGTTTAAATCATTGTTTTTAAAAAGTATTTTCATTGTTTATTTTTGTTTTACTTAAGTACTGGTCTGTGGACCTTCTCGAAGTGCCATAAGAGAAGTGCCTGATGCAAGATTTTCTCGTACAATTTCACTCTACATTCTGCATATATTTAAGAAAATAGCATAGGAATATATATTTTTATATACCAGAGAATTGCAATTTAAGGTTATATATGACATGTAAAAAGTAAGGAAAAGCATAAGATTGAGGTTGTGTTCCTCTATGGTTTTTTTTGTTTGTTTTTGTTTGTTCTATAATTCCCTAATGCTGAATATAGAATGATTCCAATACTTACTGCCTTACTTAACTTGTTAGCTTCTGGCTTAACTATTTTTACTGTATATTATTCTTGATAAAGATGAAATATTTTTAACTATCTCTGAGGTTTCTGATAAGGTTATGTTTGTTATTTTTAAAAATTCTTTTTGTTCTTTTTGTTCGTTGACTGTATCTGTTTATTCTGGTTCGTGTGTGTGCACATGTCCACGTGTTTATTAATCTTTGCCTTACTCTGTTATTTTATTTCCTTTTCTCAAATGTTGCTGATCTTTGGTTATCTTTTTATACTTAAGAATAAGAAAACAGAATGACTTACTGAGATAGCTTTGTACCTGTTGAAGACTTGGTAGCCAGTTGGCTTTGATTTTTATGCTTAGCTACTAGATATTACCTAAAGGGACCTATAAATGCCAGAATAAAGAGGATTTTACTTTGCTGTGTTACATCAATTCCAATTACTTTATTTTAGCTGGAAAATTTATTTTAATTTCTTTAGAGAAGGACCCTCTATAATTTTTTGGGGGGGGTGCAAAGAGGATGATATATTAACTGCAGTAAGGGTCAATGCATTTAGTTGTCATTTCTCCGTAGTTATGTTACTTCCCTTCCATTGTATTCTCTTAAGTTCATTACACATATTTGCATTCGTGACTTGTTCTGTGAGAAATATATGATTGCACGTGTAATTCTCGTATAATGACTTCTTTACCTTTGGACATATACCCAGCCGTGGGATTGCTGGATCAAATGTAGGTCTACTTTTAGTTCTTTGAGGAATGAGGACTCTCCGTACTATTTTCCATAGAGGTTGTACAAAGTTACATTCCCACCAAGAGCATGTAAGCATTTCCTTTTCACTGTATCCATGCCAACATCTTTTATTTTTTGACTCATTAATAATGACCATTTTGAAAGAGCTAGGGTGCTATGTCATTTTGGTTTTGGTTGGCACTTCCCTGATGATTAGTGATGCTGAGCATTTTTTCATGTGTTTGCTGGCCATTTGTGTATCTTCTGAAAAATATCTGCTAATGTCTTTTGCCACTTTTAAATGGAGTTATTTGTTTTTTTCTTGCTGAGTTATTTGTGTTCATTGTGGATTCTGGATCTTAATTCTTTCCTGGATGCATAGTTTGTGAATGTTTTATCCCATTCTGTAGGTAGTCCATTAACTCTGTTGATTATTTAATCTGCTGTGCAGAAATGTTTAGTATAATTAAGTCCCATTTATTTGTTTTTGTTTTTGTTATATTTGCTTTTGGGGTCTTACTCATAAGTTGTTTCCCTCAGCATATATCCACAAATGTTTTTCCTATGTTTTCTTCTAGAATTTTTGTTGCTTTGGGTCTTACATTTAACTCTTGAATCCATTGTGAGTTAATTTTTGTGTTGTTGAGAGATACGGATCAAGTTTCTTTCTTCTGGATGTTGCTATCTAATAATTGCAGCACCATTTATTGTAGAGGGAGTCCTTTCCCCAGCTTAGGATTTTTTCTGCTTTGTCAGAAATCAATTACTTTGTAGGCATCTGGTTTTATTTCTGGTTATTCTATTCTGATCCGTTGCTCTGTGTGTCTACTTTATACCAGTATCATGCTGTTTTGGTTATTATAGACTTATAGTATAATTTGAAGTTGGGTAATGTTATGCCTCCAGATTTGTTCTATTTCATTAGGACTGCCTTGATTTTTGATTTCATATGTAATTTAGTATTTTTTTTCTAATTGTGTATAAAATGATATTAGCATTTTCATGGGAATTATATTGAATCTGCAAATTACTTTGGACAGTGTGGATATTGTTAAAATATCGAATCTTCTAATCCATGATCATGGGATATTTTTTCATTTGTATGTGTCATCAACAATTTTTCATCAATATTTTGAATTTCTTCTTGATATCTTTCAACTCCTTGGTTAAAGTATATTCCTAGGGATTTTAAAGCTATTTAAACGGGATTGAGTTTTTGATTTGATTCTCAACTTGGTTATTATTAGTGTATAGATATACTACTGATTTGTGTACATTAATTTTGTAAACTGAGAGTGTACTGAATTTATGTATCAATTCTAGGAGTCTTTTGAAGGAATTTTTAGGGCATTCCAAATATAAGCTCATATCATCTGTAAACAGGGATAGTGTTCCCTCTTCTTTTCCAACTTGAAGGGCCTTTATTTCCTTCTCTTGCCTTCTTGCTCTTGATAGAAATTCCAGTGTTATGTTTAATAGAAGTGACGAAAGTGTACATTCTTGTATTGTTCCATTTCTCAGGTGGAATGCTCTTAAATGTACTCCACTCAGTATGTTTGTTGACTGTGGGTTTGTCATACATGATTTTTATCACTTTGACGAATGTTCCCTCTCTGTCTAGCTTGCTTTATCATGAAGAGGTGCTAGATTTTATTGAATGGTTTTTCTGCATTGATTGAGTTGATCATATAGGTTTTGTATTTAATTCTTTTCATGTCGTCAACATTTATTGATGTGCATATATTGAACTCTTATATCACTGGAATGAAACACATTTCATTACAGTTAATTAGTCTTTTGATCTGCTTTTTGGTTTGGTTTGTTGGTATTTTCTTGAGAATTTTTGAATCTATATTCATAATAGATGCTGGTCTGTTTTTTCTTTGTTATTGTTGTTGTATCCTTTCCCGTCTTTGATATCAAGGTGAGACTAACAATGCAGAATAAGTTAGAATGAATGAAGGATGCTCCCCACATTCTTGATGTTACAGAACACTTTCAGTAGGGTAAGTACCAGTCCTTTGTAGGTCTGATTGAATTTGTTTGTGACTCCAATTGGTCCTAGGCTTTTATTTTTATTAGGAGATTCTTATTACTGATTCAATCTCCTAGCTTATTATGGGTCTATTTAGGATTTTTATTTCTTGCAGATTCAGGCTTGGGGGCTTGTAGATTTCCACAGGTTTACTGATTTTGTCTTGAGTTTTTATTTTAGTTTGTTTGCACGGAGGTTTTCACAGTAGTCTCAAATGATCTTTTGTATTTCTGTGGCATCTGCTGTAATGTCTCTTTTTTCACTTCTTATTGAGTTTGTTTAAATCATCTCTTCTTATTAATCTACCTAGTCAACTGTAGACTTTCTTATCTTTTACAAGAACCAACTTTTCACTTCTTTCATCCTTTGTATCGTTTTCTGTTTGTTTGAATTTCATTTTGCTCCACACCGATCTTATTCCTTTCTTTCTTTTTATTTGTAGTGGCGTAAGGACAAGATTTATTGAGCCACTCCGCCCTAGTTCTCTTTCTCCTGAACTATCTTGGTTCCCTAGAAATGTTCAGTCCGGCGGGAAGCAATGAGACCCACTTTTTGGGTAGTGGGGGCATCTCTGCGGATGGTGGAGGGCTTGCCCATGTGCTGTGGTTACCATCTCCGAAGGGATGCTCCATGGGGTTCATGGCTACACCCTGCACACCTGGCCAGAAGTTCCTCTTTGCCTTGTATTTGTGGTAAGCACGGCCAGCCTTCAGGATGGGTTTGTCATTTCGGCCACCTCTGGCCACCACAGCAACAACCGTTCTGTCAGCTGAGGAGATGACTTTCTTGGAGCCAGAGAGCAGCTTCACAGGGATCTTCTTAGTCTCCAGATTAAGGGAGACAGCAGTGGCATAGTCCCCTGAGGCCAAAGTCAGCTTGCCACGGTCCCCAGGCTTCTCTTCCAGGCAGCACATGATCGTACCCTCAGGCATGGTGCCCACAGGGAGAACACTGCCAATGTTGAGCTTGGAGTTCTTGCCACAGTACACGAACTGGCCAGTATGAATGCCCTCGGCGGCGATGAAGAGCTCCGTCATCTTCTTAAACTGGTATGGATCGCGGAAGACTACCTTTGCTGGGGCGCGCCGCGGACCGGGTAGTGGATGATTATCCTTCACGATGCCCTTGATGCAGCGGAGACGCTCCGCGAAGACCATGGTGCACGGTGGCGCGGCGCCCTTGCGGTGCTCCCCATGTGCGTGGAAGACAGAGCCAGCGCCTTCTTCTGTGCACGGATCATGCGGCCCCTGGCGGCGGGTCTGTGGATTAACGCGGCAGAAAGAGGAAATGCGCGCCAGGATCCGCCTTATCTTCCGGGGCGGGGACTGATCTTATTTCTTATCTTCTGCTGGCTTTGTTCTTGATTTTCTAGTTCCCCAAAGTGTAGTGTTAGGTTGTTAATTTGTGATCTTTCTGCCTTTTTGACATAGGCATTTAATGCTCTGAACTTCCCTCTTAGCACCGCGTTTACTATATGCCAGAAATTTTTGGTAGCTTGTGTTGTCATAGTCACTTAATTCAAAAGACTGTTTTATTTCCATCTTAATATAATGATTGCCAAAGATATCATTGAGCAGCAAATTTTATAATTTCCAAGTATTTGTATAGTTTTGAGAGTTTCTCTTGACATTAATTTCTAGTTTTATTACACTGTAGAAAGAGAAGATAAATGATATCTTTTGAATTTTTCATAAATTTCTGAGACTTGTTTTGTGGCAGAATGTATGGTCTTTCTTGGAAAATGTTCCATGTGCTGCTGAGAAAAATGTGTGTTTTGTATATTTTGTGTGGAAGATTCTGCAAAAGTCTCTTAAGTCTACTCGTTCTAGAATTCCATATATATCTAGTGTTTCTTGTTGATTTTCTGTCTTAATAATCTGTCTAGGTCTTTAAGAAGAATATTGAAGTCCCCCACTACAATTATGTTGCTGTGTATTTCACAGCAACATAATTCATTGCTTGGGTCTAGTGGTATTTTTTTTTTTAACAAATGTAAGCTGTACTGTTAAGTGCATATATATTTATAATTGTTATATTCTTTTTGAATTGTTACTTTTATCATTTTATAATGATCATCTTTTTCTTTTTCTGCTATTTTTGATTTAAAGCTTGTTTTATCTTATGTAAGAATAGCTAATCCTGTCTGATTTTATTTTGTTTCTGTTTGAGTGGAATATTTTATTCCACCCCTTTACCTTGAGTGTATAGCACCCTTTGCAAGATAAATTAGTTTCTTGGAGACAGAAGATATATGGGTTGTGATTTTTTTTGTCCATTCTCTCAATCTATATCTTTTAAGTGCAGCATTTAGCCCATTTACATTTCAATTTGACATTAATATTGATATGTGAGAATACTGTTCCAGTAATTATTAATTCTTAAATAGTTATTCTTTATGCTCCCTTGAGTTACTGATTTATAAGAGCTGGATTTTTCCTTTTCAGTTTTACTTTGTTGCATATTCACAATTTGTTTTGGTGTTTAGAGTACTTTAGAGCATTTCTTATAGGGGTAGGTCTACTGGTGGCAAATTCCTTCAGTGTTTGCTTGTTTGGGAAATATTTCATTTCTTATTAATTTATGAAGCTTATTTTGCAGTATACAAAATTTTTGGCTTATGGCTATTCTATTAGAGAATACAGAATAGGTGTAGAAAAAGAATTTGGCAAAATTCAGCACCTCTTTATCATAAGAAGTCTTAAGAAAATAGGCATAGATGAAACATACCTCAGTATTATAAAATCCATGCATAACAAACCCACAGCCAACATCATACTACAAAACTAAAAGCATTCCTACTTAGAACTGGAACTAGATGAGGTTGCCCATGGTTTTCACTTCTGTTCTGCATAGTTCTGGAAGTCCCAGCAAGAACAATCAAGCGTCAGAAGGAAATCAAGTGTATTCAAATAGAGAAAGAGGTCAAACTATCACACTTTGCTGATGATATGATTTTATACCTAAAAACACTAAGATTCTGCCAAGATATTCCTGGAATTGATAAATAAATTCAGAAAAATCTCAGGCTACAAAATCAATGTACACAAATTAGTAGCATTCCTTACACCAACAACATTCAAGCTGAGAATGAAATCAAAGACTCAATAACTGACAAAACAGCAACAAGGAAAATAAAGTACCCAGGAATATATTTAACTAATGGGGTGAAAGACTTCTACTGGAAAAACTATAAAACACAGAGGAAGGACATTGCAGAGGATATAAACAAATGGAAAAAACATATCATGCTCATGGATTGACAGAATCAACATTGTTAAAATGTCTATACTACTCAAAGTGATTTACAGACTCAATACAATCCCCATTAAAGTACCAATGTCATTTTTTGCAGATCTAGAAAAAATAATTCTATGCTTTGTCTGGAAACAAAAAAGATCCTTAATAGCCAAAGCAACCTTAAGCAAAAAGAACAAATCAGGAGGCATCAATTCACCAGACTTCAAGATATACTTCAAGGCTATGGTAACCAAATCAGCATGGCACTGGAACAAGAACAGAGACCTTGAATGATGGATCAGAACAGAGAACCCAGATATATTAAT
>CAUYSK010011818.1:0-107374 GCA_963575035.1 Avahi laniger | reverse complement strand
TGATTTGCATTTCCCTGATGATTAGAGATGTTGAGCATTTTTTCATATGTCCAAAGGCCTCTTTATTCCCATATCTAGGACTATCATCTTTATTTTTTTTCCCCATGGTACTAGCTTCTTAGTAGACTATAACTTAATTATTATATCTATTATTTACTGCCTGTCTGCTATGGTTGAAATGTAAGCATCAAGAACAAGAGTTTTGCTTTTCTGGTCACTTATATATCTGTTGTTGTGAGAAGGGTAACTGGTACCCAGAAGGTAATCACATTCAATTCATAAACTAATGATCTCCAAACTATTTTGATTAATTTTCAAATTTATTGAATCTTAAAATTCTGCTTATTTTTTAAATTAACTACATTATATGAAAGTGCTCTATAAAGTATAAATTTATTTTAAAATATTTTAAGCATACTATTTGATACTTATTTTTCAAATATGAGATTTTTTCTTTCATATTTTACTCATTCTTTTATAATTTTACTATATTTTATTATTCAGCACACATTTTAATTTTAGGCCTCAAGTAAAGGAAATAATTAGCCTATGCTGGTTAGTCAGTCATCCCACTAGAGCTTTGAATAGAAACTCACATCCTTATTTAACAAAAGAATTGCTAAACACTATGCATTAGTGAAAGCAATGCTTTAAAACATACTGAGCTTAATGAGCCTAGAATGAAATGAGGTGCGTAGCACAATTACTAAAGGTCGTCAACACTTCAGCGAATATAGAAGCTTGTCCTTCTATTTCATCATCATAACCTAAAGGTTTATTTTCACAAAAGGAGTGTCATTAAGTATTCTTAATATATTTATAAAAAGTCATTAAAATCTTAAAAATAAATACAGTTAATAAGGTTGTCAGACATAGAAAATGGCTTTAAAAGAACCATGAGGTTGAGAGTATACATATCAATTACTTGCCCAATCAACTACATAA
Source organism: Avahi laniger (assembly GCA_963575035.1). NCBI lineage: Eukaryota > Metazoa > Chordata > Mammalia > Primates > Indriidae > Avahi > Avahi laniger. The sequence goes on along the minus strand of CAUYSK010011818.1, from coordinate 106,429 downwards.
TCTTTTGGTATTCTTTCCTTTTTAAATATTTAAAGGAAGTGTCCAATTCCCAATACTAGAAGAGGAAAGGCAGAGGATCATGTGGAGATTCATGGTTAATGGGACAGATGGACTAGAAAAAAGAATGTAAAACATTTAAAAAGAAAAACAAAATGACAATCTACTTAAAACTTTATTAATATTCTGATCATCAGATAATACTCTATCAATTTGCAATTTCTGACACAAGGTGGCTGCTAGTAGATGTTTGCTGAATAAAAACAGGTACATGAATAAATAAGGCAATATAAAAATATTTCATTTGCTTTTCCTTACAGATTAAATCTATTAGAATTGCATAGTTTGCATATTATTTATTAACAAAATTCTTGAATGTATAAAAGTATAGAGAAAATATTAACTATATGTTTTATTACTAATATTTCATACTCAGGAGATATGATTAATTCATATTTGTATTGTTTTGAAAAATTATTTCCTTATTCTCATTTGCAGTTCTCTATATTATGACTTATATTTTAAATGAATATTGTAGATAATCAGCTTATGCTAAAATTGTACTAACAATGTTGTTATAGGATAGTAACAAACAAGGAAAACTAAACTAAAAAATAATAGTGTATATGTGTACACTCATAAATATAAATCACAGGTTTACACACTTAATTATACTTAGAGAAAAATGCATATTTTGAAAACACTGTATAAGAAAATACAGGTACTGTGACTTTTCTACATGAATTTTTGTGTAACTACCAATTATTGATTTGTTTTCTTAAGTCTAATAAAAAGTAAAAATATTTTTATGTAAACATAGAGACATGGATACTTTAAAGTAAGATAATTCCAGAAGAAATATTTTCTGTAGGAAAAAATTGATTCTCCATTAATTGTTGCAAAGCAATTTTATTGAAATTATTTCTAATCAGCACTGGGGAAACGTCAGTACATTCTGAAAGTCCACACAAGAGATAAAAGTCCCAGAGTGTATTAGTTATTAATTGTTTTACATTTTGAATAATAAGCTTATATTAAAAATAAAGATTAATCATGCATGTAGTAAAAATCTTTATTATAAGCAGCAGGAATCATTTTATGATCTAATAATCATGTTTGAATTACAATTTTCTAATCTTTAAAACAGAACACAATTAAACTATAATACAAAACAATATTATAAAGCAAGTTAAGTCCTTTTGTAGAAATAGGAAATAATATGTTTCTATTTAAAGAGAGAATGAATTTTATTTGATTATTTTCAATCATGTAAAAAGTTATTAATTTTACAAAATTCTGAAAAATATATGAATATTTCATTACGATAAAGATCCAATGAATCCCTGAGTTATATTAGTGAGCCAGAAAATATATGTATTATTTCAAATGCAACTCTCTTTTCTCTTAAGTACATTTGGTTTTAAGGAGCATGAAGTTCAGATATGTTTGTGTATAGTATATGTACAAATACACAAAAATCCATATGAGTAAATATACATGATATAAAAAAGATCACAGAAATATGTAGAGCTATTTCAGCACCATTGATCTGAGTATTTTATTAGTCTTATCTAACAACTAATTTATAATTTGATGTTTCTAAGCCTGCCTAATGAAAAAAACAATATGAGGTGCACTTAGAGTTCACTGTATGAGTGCTAAGATGTCTCTTATGATAATTGTGAAGCCAGACATGATTGGTGTGACCCAATCAGAGAACACTTAGGATCCTCTAAGGAGAGGGGCAATTTTGAGATTGTAATGGTGCTAGTTAGATTACCAGCTTGATCTTTATCTGACTCCTGTAAGACTCCAAAAGGGATAACAGTGGAAGACCAGTAATAGGAAAAAAGATAAAAAATATTGAAGTATCATTTCACTAAATCTCTGTAAAATATTAGGCAAAAAGGAAAAAGGTACTGAGTACCTGTCACTATATATAATATAAAAGAGAGACAAGGATTTTTGTTTTTAGTTTTTGGTTTGAGTTTTTTGATCTACTTTACTTGACAACAGGATTTTAAACAAACATATCTTCAAACAATAGCAATTTTATTTCAGTGAACTGAGAATTAAAACATCAAAGAATGTTGATAATACAGCTATATGGGCCCTCAAACTTATCATGTTTTAATAAAATTTTTCTACTTTGGTTATAAGTCTTTTAACTAAAATCAGGCACTGTATTATATAAAATGTATGTGTTAATAAGGTACATTTTCTAATATTTTTCTTACTCTTTTTCCTGTGTCTTTCCTTTAAAATTTTTTAATCAATTAAAGTTGCTAAATAAATATTTACTTTAAGGATGATGTTTAAGAAAGTCCAAGGTAAAATGCACCTAATTTTTCAGTGCCATTTTCATTATTCCAGTGGTACACCAAATTTTTAATGCAATTCAAAAATAAGGGACATCAAACAAATGTAACTGTGAAAAAGAATCAACACTAGCCTGGAAATGGTAATGAGATAAAGATTATACCAAGAAACATCCATTAGTTTTTTGTATTCCAATTGGTGAAAGACTTCTCAGAATATGCAACGTGATGAATAAAAGTACTTTTTTTACAAACAATTAAAAAATAAATGCTACTTGACTATCATAATCAAACAACTTCACTAGAAATGTAGGGCTTAAATAGTAATAAATATTGAAAATAGCATGCCTTTATGAAATGAATTAAGCAAATGCCTTTTGCCTTCACTAACCTTTGATGTATTTTTTTCATATTACTAGATTTACTTACCCAAGCAAATTATTATTACCAAAATATATTTTTCTTAACCAGAAGCTATGGATTGTTATGGTGATATTTATTTCATAAGTAATAGAGATGCTGAATAATAAAATACATATTATGACTTGTCAGATGTGCATTTTAAAGAAAAATGTACAATATTTAATATTCTAAGAGAGACAATAATTAGTGTTATATCTGTGGATATGAACGCAATGCATTCTATCCTTTTTTTAATGCTAATTATTATAATTGCATCACCTGACTTAAAATCCATCAAATGATTTTGGTGAAAAGAGGAATGAGAAAAAAGCAAGTAAAAAAGGACCAGATGTATAAAGGAGAAAAATAATGGGTACTACAGAGTAAAATATAGACTGTATCATAAAATACTATGATAGAAGGATGATGATGATATTTCTACAGATTTAAGCCATTTGAAAATGTTAAGCAATTTACCAATGATTATACTTATAATGAGAAATGCAGCCAGAGTTTGAACCTAACCTTTTAGTCACTTTCCAATTAACATTGTATGATCCTGCTTCTTTTTTTTTACCTTAATGTGCATTTTATAAGAAGGACTATATTTCTCTGAACCTCTAATTTCAACATTTAGGAGAAGCAAAATGGAAAAACAAACTATATGATACAATTTTCCCTTCTAGAGATTCATTTTATTGAGAGGAAATGGTAGTTTCACTCTCTCAGGTGCTAAGTAGGTGTTTTATATGTAGTTTGGGATGGCATGACATAATAATATATAATGCAGTTATGATATAAATGTAACAGTTTAGCCATTAATGTTTATTGAATTAATGATAATAAAAACAATGAGATATGAGAAAACAGCTTGCTCATAACTTATAAGAATTGTATTTCCCTTGTGCCCCCTTTGTCAGTTAAAATGTTTGTAGCTTACAACTTTTCTCCTTTGCTTTGGGCTATTTGTAGACACTTCTTTTGCAGTGATTAAAGTGCTAGTTTTTAGTGGATCCATTAAGGAGAAAGTGACTAATTATGAGTATTAACAGTAAAGATTACGGGAAGAGCCATGTGTTTCATTGTGAACTCAGAAAACTGCTTTGTTAAGGCTGTAATCTGAAATAAATGAATGTAGCATGTAATAGATAACAGAAAAATATTCACAGAGAAGGAATACAAGCTATTGTCTCTGAAAACAATAAAGAAATTAGATAGGAAACAGTGAAAGAAGAGTTTTCATTATGCTATTCAGTCTTGAATGGCTGCTGGAGAACAGATATGAGCTAGAACAGCTGGTCTCTCACATCTCATCCTCTGCCGCCCCTACATACTGTGTCATGTCCCCAATGCAGTTTCATTTGTTTGGTGCCTGCCCATGATTCCCTTCCTCCTCTTCTTCCTCTGTTTGCCTAAATCATTCCTTAGTGTGGAGTTCAAAAGCCATTTTTTAAAAAAATCATCTTCCCTAACACTGTGTTACCTCCACTGAAATAGATGAATCTGAATGTTTATTATATAATCTATAATTATTAAAATATTCTTTCATAAAACTGTCTTACTGTATTGTAAACTAATATATCAGAATATATATAGCACAATAATGGCACACACTTAGTATTCAGTAAATGTGTAGCAATCAAAAATAAATATTTGTCTTATTTTATGACATTTGAAATTAAGAGGAGGTTTTGATATTTTGATAAAACACAACTTGATATGGAGATAATTAAAAAAAAATACTTGCTACTAATCATGAAAGTAGAGCTGAAGACCTGCAATGTTGTAAACATACATTAAAATACTTTTCCAAGAAATATGTGCAGTGAAATCAGACTGAGAGAAATGAAAATAGAAAAATCTCATGACCAAATCCTAAAAGTGCTCAGTGAGACAGCTGTTTGTAAAACAAGCAAGCAAAGAAACAAAAACTAATTTCCTTTAGAAGTCATCCTAAAAAAGATAAAGAATACAGAAAAAAATTGTTAGAATTGAGTCAACTCATTAAGTCTGAGGAAGATTTATTTATCTATGGAATCTGAGTTGCTACAAAAAAAATGGAAGGAATATAGAAGGATGAAAGCAAGCTGGATGTTATTTCAGTAATACAGTGAGAGAATGAGGTGCTGGAAGTGAGGGTGAAAATTAAGAGTCAGATTCTATATGTGTTTTGAAGGTAGAGCCAACAAGATATGCTGAAGAATGCAGTGCAAGGTGTGAGAGAAGAGACTCCCAAATGATTTCAGGGTTTTTGAATTAATCAACCAAAAGCATGGGTTTCCCATTATCTTAGCTCCCTTTCTGCTACTGTAAGAGAATACCACAACCTATGTAATTTATAAAGAAAAGAAGTTTATTTAGCTTATGATTTTGGAGTCTGAGAAATCCAATAGCATGCGGCCAGCATCTGGTGAGTTTCATCACAAGGTGGAAGGGTGGAAGGGAGAAGCGAGCACATAAGACAGAAAGACACTAGGGGTGGCCTTGCTTTATAACAGCTCTCATGATAACTAACCTGCTCCCATAATAACCACAGTAATCAGAGCTCTCCTGACCCAGTCATCTCTTATGAGGCTCCACCTCCCAACCCTGTTGCATTGAGAATCAAGTTTCCAACACATGAACTTTTAAGCAACGCATTCAAACCATAGCAGCCATGAACATAGATGTGCAAGAATGTGAAATGAACAATTATGAAGGGTATGGAGGGCTGATGATAGTAGATGATGAATAGAAGTGATAGTGAGCATCTTTCTGAATCTTGTATTTTATTTTCTTAGAAAAGTAGGAAACCAAATCATCATTTGAAAGAAGGATAGAGGAGGTGATGCAGGTTTGGGGAGAGAGTAGAGTATGAAATAATTTTCTAGTACAGTAGAGAAGACGATGGAATATAGAAATGCAGTGTGGCGAGTGGAAAGTATTTAGTGTTCATTTGAGGTTCACAATAATGCAAGTGAAGAGAGAACAGATAAGGTGGTTGAGTGTTTTGTTTTTTTTTTTCCCCTACAGGCATGCATCAGAAATATTGTGGGTTTGGTTATAGATCATTGAAATAAAGTGAATATTACAATAAAGTTAACCACGCAATTTTTTTTTATTTCCCAGCACATATAAATTTATGTTTACATTATACTGTCTGTTACGTACACAGTAGCATTATGTCTAAAAAACAATGTATAAACCTTAACTTAAAAATACTTTATTGGTAAAAAATGCTATAGATTATCTGAGCTTTCAGCAAGTAGTAATCTTTTTGCTGGGGGAAGGTCTTGTCTTGATGTTAATGACTGCTGATTGTTCACCGTTGGGGTGACTGTGGAAATTTCTTAAAATAAGACAATCATGAAGTTTGTCACATAGATCGCCTATTCCTTTCATGAAAAATGTATCTGTAGTATGTGATGCTGTTTGTTAGCATTTACTCACAGTAGAACTTCTTTCAAAATTGGAGAAAATTATTTCAAACCCTGTTGCTGCTTTACCAACTGTTTATGTAATACTCTAAACACTTGTTTTCATTTCAACAATGTTCACGACATCTTCACCAAAAGTGGATTTCATTTAAAGAAACAACTTCTTGCTCATTCATAAAAATCAACTCCTCATCTGTTCAAGTTTTATTAAGAGATTGCTGCAATTCAGCCACATCTTCTGGCTCCAATTCTAATTCTAGTTCTTGTGCTGTTTCCCTCACATTTGCAGTTATTCCTGCACTTAAGTCTTGAACCCCTGGAAGTCATCCATGATGGTTGGAATCAACTTCTTCCAAACTGCTGTTCATGTTGATATTTTGACTCCCTCCCATGAATCATAAATGTCCTCAGTGGCATCCAGAGGTTTTCAGTGTACTCTGCTTATACCCATCACAGGAATCACTGTTTGTGGCAGTAATAACCTGACAAAATATACTGTTTAAATATTAATATTTAAAAATCAAAATGATTCCTAGATATATGGGCTGCAGAATGGATGTTATGTTAACAGGGATTAAAACAACATTAATCTCATTGTACCTCACTATCAGAGCTCTTGAATGACGAGGTACATTGTAAACGAGCAGTAATATTTTGAAAGGAATCTTTTTATATGAGCAGTAGGTCTCAACAGTGAACTTAGACTATTCAGTAAACTATGCTGCAAACAGATGTGCTGTTATCTAGGCTTTGTTATTCCCTTTATAGAGTGCAGGCAGAGTAGATTTAGCATAATTTTTAAGGGCCTCTGGATTTTCAGAATGGCAAATGAGCACTGGCTTCATAATAAAGTCGGAAACTGCCTTAAGCTCCTAAAAAGAGAGTCAGTCTGCACTTTAAGGCTCTGAAAGTTTGTTGTGTCTTCTCCTTTCTAGCTATGAATGTCCTAATGACATCTTCTTTCAATAGAAGGCTATTTTGTCTACATTTAAAAACTGCTGTTTAGTGTAGCCACCTCCGTCAATTATCTTAGCTAGATCTTCCGGATAACTTGCTGCAGATTCTGCAACAGTACTTGCTGCTTTGCCTTTCACCTTCATGTTATGGAGATGACTTCTTTCCTAAATCTCATGAACCAACTTCTGCTAGTTTCAAACTTAATGTTGTTTTGCTTTCTTACAATTTGCATGTTCAGTGAAGTAGTACTAATACTTTTATCTGATGTAAACATAGCTACTCCTGCTCTTTTTTGATTTCCATTTGCATTTTCATATAGCTCATCTTCAATCTCACTAGCACTTTTTTCTGCTTATTTACTTTTGCTTCCAAGAGACTCATGCATTTTCCAGTCTGTCAATTAAATTTCTCCGCTCCATAATTTCTGCTTGATTTTTTTCATTATTTAAAACTTTTTGTTAAATTTCTCCTATAGAATTCTGAATTCCTTCTCTGTGTTATTTTGAAGTTCATTGAATTTCCTGAAAACAGCTATTTTTAATTCTCTGACTGAAAGGTCACATGTCTTTATTACTCTGGGATCGTTCACTGGTACCTTACTTAGTTTGTTTAGTGAGGTCCTGTTTTCCTGGATGTCTTAATGGTTTTATATGTTTTTTGCTAACTGGGCATTGAAGAGTTGAGTATTTATTCTGATTTTTATAGTCTGGGCTTGTTTGCAACCTTCCTTCTTGAGAAGCCTTTCCAAGTATTCAAAGAGAATTGAGCATTGTAGTAAGTCTTTGGTCACTGCATCTGTATCAGCAGTAGGAGGCGCCCGAATCACAGTAAGGAGGGGACTTGCAGACTCACGGTGGCACTGCCTTGGTGGGCTTGGGTAAGATCCAGGAGAATTTCCTAGATTGCCAGGCAAAGTCCCTGACTCTCTTCCCTAATTTTCCCCCAGTCAGAATGAGTCTCAGTCTCTGTGGTGGGCTGCCTGGTGTTGGGGACGGGTGACGTGAACACTTTCATGGCCACTTCAGCTAGGATTGTACTGGGTTAAACTTGAAGCCAGCACAGTCTTGCCCAGGCCCAAGGGCTCTTTCGTCAGCAAGTCACGTATCCTGTCAGTACTGTGTCTTTCCCTTCAGGATAGCAGGTTTTCTTCTCTTCCAGGGTGGATCCAGAAATGCCATCCAGGAACTAAGGCCTGGAATCTGCTTGGTACTTTATTTTAGTGTGGCTGATCTGGTACCCAAGTTGTAATACAAAGTTCTTTGTACCCTTCCCTTTCTTTTCTCCAAGCTGAAGAAGACCCTCCTAGAGCTAAACTGCCTGGAGTTGGGGCTGGGGTGACACGAACATTCGCTTGGCCACCACATCTGGTGTCTCACTGGGTCGTGTGCACCCCTGGCTCCCATCCCAGATCAGCATCAGGACTTGCCCAAGGATTGTAGTCTTTGTGGCCTGACAGCCTTTCAAATTTATTCTGCGCCCCAAACCACTTTGGTCAGCCCATGTTGGAGCTAGCCAGAACTCAGGTGCCTACTGTTAGAGCACATAATTTCTCTCAGCGAGATCTGTTTTAAAATACTCCCTCTGTGGGCACTGGCAAAATTCTGCCCTTTGTTGTTTTGCTCGGTGACAGGGAGGCCCTGTCTTCCAATGCAACTTCTCACCATCACTTCACTTTCCCTCTCCAAAGCACACAGATTCTCAGATTTTCTGTCCACATGGTTCTGGCAAGGGGCACCATCACTGGAGGATTCTATTCAGCCATCTTATTCTGCCTCTCTCTGCCACAAACTTTCAATTTCTGGAAAATGTGATATCTACAAAGTTCAATAAAATAAAGCACAATAACATGATATATGGCTATATTCACATTTCACTGCATTAATGCAGAGTCAAAGTAGTCTAAGTTTGCATGTAACTAAAATTCTGACCTTCCCAAGCAGGTATGAGAAAGTGAGACAGAGCAAGGGATCTGATGGTATTTAGAAGGGGAGTTATAATCAATGAGGATAACATACATTGTATATAGAAAAGAGGAGAGGTTATCAAAGAGGGAAGACAAGAAATATAGGATCATTACACAGAAGTCTTGTGTGACAAAAAAAATGTTGGTGTTGGGCACTAAAAGGTGTAATCTGGAAATATAAGATGTGAGATCAGAACAGATGTAACAATTTAATATAACAACAATTTTAAATCTATAAATCCATGCTAATTATTGAAAATGATTATCTTTTATAAGAGATTTGCAAGCAATACTTTAATAATGAAGTTAAAATAGTTTTTTTTTAAATTTCTCGTAACTGTATCTGTGAACATGCCTGAGTTTACATACATATTTGATGAAAGTTAGGAATGAAGAAGAAATTGTGCATCTGTATCTCCACATTCCTGAGATTTTTTCATTGACTAGATGATGAATCAGAAATCTCTTTCAAAAGGGATAATCTGGTGAGGTAATAAAATAAAGCATTTTATTTAAAAACAACAAAAAAGGTTAACCGTTTTTAGAAACGGGAAAAGTAAATTTTCCTATTCTTTATTCAGTTGGAATAAAGAAGATGAAAAATATCATCTCCAGGAGAGCATTTCTTTTAAGTTAAAGGTCACAATTTACTCAATAGGCAAGGGAATTTCTTTTTCCTCAAAATTACTTTTTTTAAGCTTGGAGACCATGAAGAGTTATGATTCACGTTGTTATGGTAGACTGGCTTGAGATATATCTGAATTTCAACAATATGTGGTAGAACTAACACAAAAAAGTAAGTTACAAACCTTGAAGTCAGATTGAAAACACATGTCATTTGGGAAAAAATCAGTGCTGTGGGGGGATAAAAAACTTCCCTACATTGTAAGTAAATACTAAAAAGTATCCTAATTAACTTTAACTGAATTTAGTATTTCCTGCTTCTCAGAATTTATATATAATTTTTTTTTAAAATTAGTCTTACATGTAAGTCATGGATTTTCAAGTTAATGTTAATCAGCTTGACTTTTGGTAACAAAAGAAGATTTCTTTCATTTTGCTAAATACAAAAAACTCAAATAAAGTGAAAATAAAATAGTTCTGCTATAGATTTTTTAAACTATTAAACCATTGGGATGTGTATGTGGGCGGGGTGGGGGGAGAAACTCAAAGAAAAGATCTGTAAAACTCACTATAAATGTCATAACGTTTCTTTATTGTGACATTTAAGCATTTTTCTCTAAATATCAAAACAGACTTTCATATTGGCTTAAGTACTAAGAAAATAATTTCTATTACATTAGAAAATATACAAATGGTGGGATTGAACTATGGCTGATTCAACTACCTGATGGGTATAGTATTCCAGGATCTTTCTCTGTATTCCCTCATCATCCATTAAATTGCCTTCATCTTCAGATTTATGGAACATTGGCCACAGTAGTTCTAGGTACCATATCTAGATATTATAATAGTCAAAGGAAAATGAGAACTGGCTTCTCCTTATTACCTTCTCTTAGAAGTCCTGAAACTTTTCCCCAGAACCTTTCCAGAAACCCTCTTCTACGTGGTCCTTTGATCATACTGAGCCGGTGTTCTTAGACTAGTGGTTCTCCACTGGGTGTGGGGAGGTGATTTTGTCCTCAAGAAGACATTTGGCAATATCTGGAGACATTTTTTGGTTGTTACAATTGGGGTAGCATTACTGACATCTAGTGGATAGAGGCCAGGGATGCTGCTAAATATCCTATAAAACAGAAGTCCCCAACCTTTATATCACCAGGGACAGGTTTCATGGAAAACTATTTTTCCACAGACGGGAAAGGTAGGAGGAGCTCAGGTGGTGATGGGTGTGATGGAGAGTGGCTGTAAATGCAGTCACCAGCCGCTCACCTCCAGCTGTGCGCCACCCCCTTCCCTAAGTTCCATGGAAGACAATTTTTTTTCATGGATGAGGTGAGGACAGAGCTCAAGCAGTGATGCGTGGCCAGTTCCTAGCAGGCAACAGACTGGTACCAGGCTGCGGCCAGGGAATTGGGAACCACAGCTGTATAACACAGATCAACCCTCGCCCACAACAAAGAAATATCCAGACCAAAATATGAATACTGCCAAGGTTGAGAAACCCTTCCATAGCCCTATCAAGACCACCCTTTGAGCTGGGGTTGATATCAGCTTCTAGTGAAGCATACGTATAAATGAGGAATCAATACTTAAAGAAAATTATAGTCCGCTTAGAAGCAAGCTGGGGTAATGAAGCCAGAAAAACAACAATGCCACTATCTTCTCTCACTAGTAATACTAACAATTTTATAGTCTTACGTTTACCTTCCAGTACAGATACAGTTTCTACTTCAGAGATGTGATATAAATTTTGTAATGGCTGACCTAATGATATTTTAGTTAAGGCCAGCCAATTCCTTGATTAGCATGCCATAAAAATGATTTTAAATACATTTAGAAGACAATAAAACATGTAGTGTTTACTTCATAGCACTAATACAATATTGGCAATTCGGTTAGAAAAGGCATTAATAATTTTCTTTTTCATTTTATAGCACAGCAATACTTTAAAATGCAAAACTCTGTGTGTTTATGTGGGTGTGCATGTGAATTTAAAAGAAAATGATCCTTCACTACAGAGAGCCTAAGATGCAAACTTCTTCAGGAAATGAATCATTCTTATTTTTATACCACCTATCCTCTTCACAAATTTTCTATGCTTTTAATATAAGATATTAAATAATTGGTTTTGGATGAATAAGATTTAAAATATTCAATATTCATTTCCTTTTATATATTTTAGAATAGTGGTTTGTAACATATCTAAAGTAAAGAAAACATTTCTTTATACTTATATAATAATGTTTATCCTGTGACATTAAAGTACATTTTCTAGAGTTGAGACTTTTATTAGAGATAGTATAGCATTATAGAATTCCGAAGCCAGAAGGAGAACAGTTTATAAAACCCTCAAAAGAAAACTGTGGCTTAGGGAGAATAAATAACTTTTTCTAGATCCCACAGCTGAAGTAATTGAGACAGAACTACAGTCTCAGAGCTGCTATCTCATAACCTGCTGTTCAAGTTTGTTAGCTATCTTTTTGAAAAACAATGTAGGCTGTAGAAAAATAAGAGATAGAGACAAAAAATTTTGCACATTTTACATTTTAGATTTCTTGAGGATAAATATATGCAGAAGAATGCTATTAGTCCTTTAACGATGCCAGTGATAGTAGATTTTGCAGAACTAACAAAACAACTACAATAAATTATATATAACATTTTCTACACAGTGAAAAAGCAAATTTAGCAATTATTCCTCCCTAGATTACTGTTAAGATATGAAATTATTATTTTTACATGACAGGTAAATAACAAGTACCCTTTAATTAGGCTAGATTAAGAGAAGTGAAATGCTTTGAAAACAGCAATGGGATGGAATGGTGTCTTTCATCAAGAGCAGAATCATGTTAATGTCTTATGCTGTCTAGTTACCATGACAAATAGGTTGTGGTACATGCACACTTTAATTTTTAACACTGAATTTCTGCTGAAATTGAAGTATTGCTCTTAGTGAGAGCTATTACTGCTGAAATGACCCATTTAATAGTGACCGTGGTATAAAAATATAGATTTAAATTGGTAATTAATAACAGTCCATTTCTGAAAATGTTAACACAGAAGTTCAATAAAAATGCTAACTAGGTCTCAAATATCACAGACAGTATATTGACATATTAATATGTATTATGTTAAATGCTTTGTAGATTTAGACATAAGAACAAATGATAAGAGTGAAAACATTCCTTAACTAGCTTTCAAGATTCAGTAAACTTAGTGAATTATTCTCTTTTTTTTAGTTTTACATCTAAAATTTTTACACAAGAATTTTCTTTTATCAAAACCTACAGAAGTTCAATAAGTGGAAGTGAGAAAAATCTTCAATGAGATTATGTGACACTGTGGAGAAACTTTGAAGTAATGGGTAGTGGGGTGCTGTTCATTTTATGGGTCACTTGTTCTGAGACCCATATAACAACTAGCTACTCACACTTATCCTATTGTTTTTATGCCTTTCCAAAGAAAGAAGAATAAAAAGCTCCACAGAGTGACACAATTGCATTAACCAATTACATTATGAAGTAACATTATGACTGATATGACAATAGCACTGAAAAATGAGCACACGAACTTAAACATGCCTTTTACAATATGGTTATTTCCGTAATCACCGATAATGTGGTTTGAAATGGATTCATTGAAATTTGTTGAGATTTACTTAATTAACTTATCTTAAACTGATATTAAAATGGAATTGTGGTCTCCGAACATATCGACTGACAGTATCTTAAATATGTTATATAAAGTTAAGAGAAATGAATGTATTATTTATAATTTTCAAAAGATAAGTTTAAAACTGTATTTATAATTGAAAAATGAATGTGTATATTATTTCGACCATGATGAATATAAAATATGTTTAATGACAATCATTTATGAGCACTTAGGTATTTAAATTTAAATAAAATGGCAAGGAAATTTTAACAAAATTAGGCCTCAAATTTTAATGTGTTCTTTTCAGTATGGTTTTTAGTGTTTAAGTTAATATGCAGAATAGAAGTATAAAGTAGAAAATATTTCAAAAGTGCTTTGAAGATATACACAGACATACGTGCACACACGCACATTTTAAAAAATACCTTTAAAACCAGAACTTTTATTTTGTAATTAATCTTTCAAATCTTTAATATGAACTACATGCTGCAACAGCTGCCCTTTCTGATTTATATTGTTCCTTCAGGGAATCCATGCCTGAATCTGCACTGCACAATTTTTAGGTGCCTTATTCAACCAGTATCAATGATATTTTGTTGTTTAGCGTTTCCATTTCAGTTATATTTTCTCTTGTGTTTAGCAGGTTAGCCACATTTGCCACAGGTCGGATTCTCAAGGTGATAATCATTAAAGCCACATAGCAACACAGCATGAGTATCTTATTGTGACACTTTTCAAAGGATGATGTTTTCCTTGTCATCTCATCTCTGTTGCCCAGACCAAAGAGCTATTTTTAAAAATATTTTTATTACAAGCACGGACATCTATCTACACATAAAATGATTAGATTTCTGTAACTGTTGTCCTCAGAAAAAAAGAAGTAATACTATAAATTTTATATATCTACATTTTTCTTTTTTAAAAAAGAATATACTTAATGATCTATAAAATGAGATTTGAAATTTAAAATATTCCAAATCGACTACTTCTTAATTTAAGTTACTTTTAATAGATGGGGTAGAAAATGTTCGCCTTGCTTATTAAGGTTAAAATATGTATCTATCTGGCATAGGAACACCAAAATAGTTCAAAGACATTGTGATTCAGTCATTCATTGAAGTAGTATGTGTTTAATATCTCCTGATATAGTAATACAGTAAGTTCTGTTTAGGGAAGTAAATGAAATAAGAATAATGTGGATGAAAAATATCTTTTTAAAACAATAATTTATATGAGGTATATGAAATAGTCAAACACATAAAAGCAAAGAGCAAAATGGCTGTTACCAGAGACTAGAGGAAGGGAGAAATAAGGGGTTGCCATTCAACTGATACAAAATTCAAGTTAGCTGGAGATTTGTTTATTATCCTACTTATAATTGACAATATGGTACTGTACACTTAAAAATTTCCTAAGATGGTAGATCTCATGTTAAATATTCTTCCAAAAATAATAACTATGATAGAATAACCAAATCTTCTAGTTTTAAGGCTTTGAATTTATTCTTTCCTTGATAATTGACTCGTTTAGTTTTAGTTACCTAACTTGTCTATGAAAATTGTAATATTCCTTCCCTTTATAAAAAGATACAGACCGTGGTAGTACACATATAGATATGGATTACTTTAATCGTAAAGTCAGAAGAATTTAAATTCCAAGGGCAAAACCGTGAGGTAAACTTGAAATAAAGCTCTATTTTATATAGAGCTGTACTTATATGCTTATTTGTTTTCTTTGTTGGAATGCATTTTATTTTATTTAAAGAGTTGCTCTTGAAAACCATCTGGGATTGAGAGAATGAATGAATTTAGTGATAGAAATATTTATGCCATAATATTTCTGTATTAATGAACATCTTCATTTGGAACATCATCTTTTTTGGGGGGAGAGGAGGGAGATAGAGTCCCTCTCTGTTGCCCAGGCTAGAGTGCCGTGGCGTCAGCCTAACTCACAGCAACCTCAAACTCCTGGGCTCCAGTGATTCTCCTGCCTCAGCCTCCCAAGTAGCTGGGATTACAGTTGCATGCCACACCACATCTGGCTATTTTTTTCTATTTTTAGTAGAGATAGGGTCTCACTCTTGCTCAGGCTGGTCTCTAACTCCTGAGCTCAAGCAGTCCTCCCACCTCAGCCTTCCAGAGTGCTAGGGTTACAGGAGTGAGCCAGTGTGCCTGGTCTGAAACACTGTCTTTTGAACATTAAGATATTCAAGTCTTGAAAATTCTATTGTGTGTCTCTTCAATCTTTATTCTGCTACAAACAAAATGACTGGTAACATTTTTTACCTACTTTGTATCTTGTCTTTCTAGCTTGTATAAATCACCTGGTTGCTGATTTATAAAAAAAAGAAAATGAAATAAATAGTTTTTTTCCCCCAGTAAACCTTTACCTATTGGATAAAATATTCTTTACACTACCCCTCAGAGTCATTCTGGAAAAGTTTTGCAACACCTCAGGAATTCTTTTGGATACTCAGTTAATTTCAGGGTTCAGTTGTGGCATATGCCAGTCAATATTATATGGAAAAGACAAAAAAGTGTATCACACATCAGGATAAAATAGTATTGTATATCAGTAAGTTGTAAAGAAGTAATATGTTTGTTTAAGCTTTTTCTAAAATCCATATTTCAAATTCAGAATATGGTATGCAATTTATCTTAATAAATATAATTGCTTTTCCCCATTCAGTATGATGTTGGCTGTGGGTTTGTCAAGTATGGCTAAGAACTGGAACAAGACAAGGATGCCCACTGCCACCACTTCTATTCAACGTAGTGCTGGAAGTCCTAGCCAGGGCAATCAGGCAAGAGAAGGAAATTAAGGGTATCCAAATCAACAAAGAAGACATCAAACTATCACCTTTTGCTGATGATATAATCTTATACCTAGAAAACCCGAAAGATTTCACCAAGAGCCTCCTAGAATTGATAAATAAGTTCGGTAAAGTCTCAGGTTATAAAATCAATGTATACATATCAATAGCATTCCTATACACCATAAACAGTAAAGATGAGAGTCAAATCAAAGACTTAATAACATTCACAATAGCTACAAAAAAATAAATAAATAAATAAAATGCCTAGAAATACACTTAACCACGGAAGTGAAAGATCTCTACAAAGAGAACTATGTAACACTAAGAAAAGAAATTGTAGAGGACATGGAAAATATATCATGCTCATGGATCAGTAGAATTATCATTGTTAAAATGACCATACTACCCAAAATGATTTACAGATTCAATGCGATCCTCATCAAAATACAAACGTATTTCACAGATCTAGAAAAAATAATGATATGCTTTGGTAGGAACCAGAAAAGAGCCTGTATAGCTAAGACAATTTTAATGAAAAGGAACGTAATTGGAGGTATCACTTTACCAGACTTCAAACTATACTAAAATGCTGTAGTAACCAAAACAGCATGGTATTTGTACAATAGACATATAGACCAATGGAACAAAATAGAAAACTCAGATATAAAACCATCCACATACAGCCAACTTATCTTTGACAAAACAGACAAAAATATGCACTGGGGAAAAGAATCCCTATTTCATAAATGGTGCTGAGGAAATTGGATAGCCATGTGAAAAAGAATGAAATAGGATTAATATCTCTCTCCACTCAAAAAATTAATTCAATATGGATAAATGACTTAAATGTAAGGCATGAAACCATAAGGATTCTATCAAAAATGTTGGAAAAACACTTCTAGATATCAGCCTAGATGAAGAATTTATGAAGAAGACCCCAATGACAATCACAGCAACAATAAAAACAAATGAATGAGACTTGATTAAATTAAAAAAGCTTCTGCATAGCCAAGGAAATACTCAACAAAGCAAACAGACAACCTACAGAATGGAATAAAATATTTTCAAGCTGAAAAAGGGCTAATAACCAGAATCTACAAACAACTCAAGAAAATCAGCAAGAAAAAAAATCAAACAAATCCATCACAAGGTGGGCAAAAGACAGGAACAGAATCTTTTCAAAAGAAGATAGGCAAATGGCCAAAAAACATATGAAAACATTCTTAACATCAACGTCATTAATCATCAGGGAAACACAAATTAAAACCACAATGAGATATCATCTTACCCCTGTTAGAATGGCTTTTATTAAAAAGTCTAAAAATAATAGATGCTGGCATGGATGTAGAGAGAATGAAACTACACTTTTGGTGGAACTACAAATTAGTACAACCGCTATGGAACACGGTACAGAGATACTTTAACGAACTAAAAGTAGACCTACCTTTTGATCTAGCAATTTCTCTACTGGGTATTTACCCAAAGGAAAATAAGTCACTTTATCAAAACAATGCCTGTACTCAAATATTTATTGTGACATAATTCACAGTTGCAAATATCTAGAATCAACCCCAAGTGCCCATCAATTATGAGTGAATCAACAAAATGTGGTGTATGTATACTATGGAATACTACTCAGCCATGAGGAAGGATGGCTTAATACCTTTTGCAACAATTTGGATGGAACTGGAGAGCATTATCCTAAGTGAAGTATCATAAGAATTGAAAAACAAACATCACTTGTACTCACTACTAAATTGGAACTAACTGAAGATCCCATATGTGCTTATAGGGAAGTAAAACTTAATGGATATCAAACAGGGTTGAGGAGTAGGAGAAGATGGGCGAAAATCTACCTAATGGGTACAATGGACTCTAGCTGGGTGACAGACACACTTATAACCATGATTCAAGTTTTTTAAAGTGATCCATGTATCCAAAAATATTTGTACATCCATAATACTTTGAAATAAAAACAAAGTTACTGTATATCTAAATTCAAGTAGGCCACATGAAAAGGCAGGTCTTATCAGCATCTAATCTGCCAACTAAGTGCTTTATTTAGGATAATTTCCCCTTCCCTGCTTCAGATTTTATTTTTCTGTTAATTGAAGAAGATTTGGCTAAACTGGGATTTTTCCCGTCTACCTCAGAAAGGGGTTCTTCCAAGGAAGTATGATGTTGGGAGAGGAAGGAGTACTGATGCTAAACTGAATGCAGAATAAGTGCACCTTCTCATGTCTTCACTTAGACTGCACCCTGAGAAGCTTTGTATGTGATGGTCTATGTTTGTTTATATATTCTCTTATGTTGAATATTGTTTGAAAACAAACAGCTTCATGACTAAAATGAAGTATAAAAATTCCACACAGGACTATAGAGGCCTTAGGTAACCTCCAGCTTATATTTTCTATAAATTACCCTTTAAAAATTAGAACCATTTAGAAATAAAAAAGGATAAAATGACTTTTTCTAAATAAATCATGTGTACTGATTCCAATCTCCATAAGATACCAGCTTTCAATACCATAAAATAAGAAAAACAGTTATTTAGCATAAAACATTACCTTTCTAACATAATGCTCTTGAAATAAATTCTCATATTCTCCATAAATATGATGGAGATTCATAAAAAGATGATGAAAGATGATAATGGTTGTGAAATATGCAGTGAATGATCTATAAGTAACATCAACTAAGAACAAAGACAACTGTATTGACCTGAAACACAGATTTGGTAGATCACCCTTACAATATTGTCAGAAGTTGGACCAACCTATTCATCTGACATTAAAAAAAAGTCCATCCTTCCACCATTGCTTCATAGAAACACAAATTTTAATAATCAGAAAATTGTACAGCTACCTTTATGTTGATGTCTTAAAAATTAGAATAGTTTACTTCTGTCATCTGAATACCACTAATTTTTTTTGAACATCACTATTTTTATCTTAAGCTGAAGAAAGCAACTTTCTTTCAGTGCCCATCCCTCCAAGAAAAACAATTAGTCAAAAGAAGTAGAGCCTCATTGCATCTCAGAAGATATATTTATGAATAAAGCAAAATACAGATGAGTCTGTTTATTCAAGATAGTTAGGTTCTGTACAATTGTGGCGAATATTGAGTTTGAGTATGTAGATGCTCCTTGACTTACAGTGGGGTTATGTGATGATAAATAAACCCATCATAAGTTGAAAATATCCTAAGTTGAAAATTCATTTAATACACCTAACCAACCAAACATTATAGTTTAGCCTAGTCTATCTAAATGTACTCAGAACACTTACATTAGCCTAAAGTTGGCCAAAATCATCTAACACAAACCCTATTTTATAGTAACATGTTGACTACCTCATGTAATTTATTGAAGGCTATACTGAACGTGAAAATAGAATGGTTATATGGGTACTTGAAGTATATTTTCTATTGAATGCTTATGGCTTCCACAGCATTGTAAAGTTGAAAAATTGTAAGTCCAACCACTGTACATCAGGGACTCTCTGTACTGAATCATTGCTAGTAGGAGAAATACAGGGTTAAATTCCTGCGAGCATCCAGTTACAATATTTCTGTCAACAAATCAACACATAACCTTATTTTATGTGTGTTTCTGTTTAAAGACACTTTACAATATATATTTTTGATTCATTGACATTGAACTTATGGCCAACAGCACTATAATTCATGCCTCAAAGAAGCTCGTCTAACACATATATTTTTTCCATAAAGCACATCACAGTCTTTTTGTGCTCAGGTACACTAGATAGCACTTCAGCGCTATGCTTGGCAGCCATTTTAAACAGTAAAATAACCAACAAAATTCAAAACAATGCAAAAAATTATACTAAATAATCTAAAAATGACACATTTACAGTGTGAGAGTTGAAACAAGAAGGTAGAGCACTACTGTGTTTGACCACAACCTGGAACGGGTAGGTCAGTGACTAAAATTTTTCACCACTGCACAAGTTCACAAATGACTGTGAAATCACCATTAAGTATTGATTGGGGATTACAATGTATTTAGGCTAATAGAAGAATTTTCAAATATGGAATCTATGAATAATGAAGATTTAATGTCTATATTGAAAGGGATAAGATAATCACTTGTAGAAATGTTTGTATGTGTGTATTGAGGATTTCTGTTTCTCATGTATCCTAAATGTTAAGTCTGGTAGGAAAAAGTAAAAAAAAAATTAATACCAAAAGAGTTTAGATCAGATGAATATCTATTAGAAAATGAAATGTGTTAAAATCTGTACAAATGGCCTACAAGGTGGATGACAAATGAATGATTAGGGAAAAACTCATTAGCATACTTTGTTCCTGAACTAAAGATTTTGGTAAATTTCATTTAATGTTAAGAATATATAAAAAACAAAATAAGAAGTGTGAAAATATAGAAAAAATAGAATCAAAATGTAAATATTGAATACTTTAAAAACAGTGTAAAATATGAAAGTCATTTACTATAGAATCAGAAGGGAATTGTAATAAAATATTTATTGTCCTAAATAGCAAAACCATGTTACAATACCCATGGCATCTATCATTCAGAAATAAGATCCAATAAAAGAGGACAGGCTAAAATAAAAGAAAAATAAGTTGAAATAAAGAGATTGACAAAGAAGATAAAACTAGCTAAAATTAACTAAAGAATTAGAGTTATAAAATTTACTTTGTATGCATTAAAAGAAGAACTGAAACTAGGGAACATCTAGAAACCGATAACTAAGGATAGATTTGAATCCCCCAAATATAAAAGAAAAAATCAAAATCGATAAAATGAAAAATAAAAAGGATGATAATTAGCAGCACTATTCACAATAACCAAAACCTGTATGCAACCCAAGTGTCCATTGGGGATGAATAGATGAACAAAACATGGTGCAAATATACAATGGAATATCATTCAGACTTAAAAAAGGAAAGATATCTTGCCATAAGCCTCATTCATGAATCATGAGCACATTATGCTGAATGAATTAAGTCAGTCATAAAAGGACAGATACTGTATTATTCCACTTATATGAGGTACTTAGAGTAGTCAAATTTATAGAGACAGAGAGTAGACTGGTTGTTGCCAGGGGTTGGTGATGGGAATGGGGAGTTATTGTTTAATGGGAGCTTTAATTTTGCAAGATAAAAGGAGTTCTTGGATGAATGGTGGTGATAGTTGCACAATAATGTGAATGTACTTAACACTAGTGAATGTACACTTAGAAATGGTTGTGTATTTTACCACAATTAAACCTTTTTACAATTTTTTAAAAAGTACAATTTCACTAAACCCTTGGATGGATAAAAAACAAAAAACAAACAAATAAAAACTCACGCTAATAACTTTAACTTGGATTCTTGTAACTAACATTTTATATCTTTATTGAGATATATAGCCATTGGAGAGATATAGTATTGCTCTGCATATTTTCAAATGCTCATAAACAGTTTTGTGCTACATATATTCTTCTTACTTTTTTCACTAAATATTATACTTTTCGAGCTATACCTAGAGTTATATATGAAAACTATACTCATCCTTCTTAAATATTTTTGAGCATTCCATTGCATACATAAAAATATCTATAGATCTATTTCCACAATGATATACTTTGAAATTATAGCAAATAATATTGCTCTCAACAACTTCATTTATGCATCTTCCTGTTCACTATATTATAAAAGTTATTCTGTATTAAAACGTCCAGGTTTTGCCAGGAATGAATAAATACTGGAGGTACCAACTGGGTTTAAGCTTGTGGGCACACTTCGTTTCAGTAGATACTATCATACACTTTCCCAAATTGATACAACTGACATACTAATTATTAGTAATAGTGTCATATATTTTTCCACTTGCTTGAATATTAAATCATTTACCTTTAAAGTTTGGTGTCTGGTAGGAGAAAAATGGTGCCCCGTTTTAATTAGCATGTCAGGTTATTTAAAAGGATGGGAACTTCTTCATATGCTTATTAGATAATAGGTTCTCCATTTGCAAACCTGTATATGTACATTTGCACATTTTATATTTCATTGCCACTCTCTTACTTTGGGAGTTTCTATATTCTATATGCCAATCTTCCGTTGGTTATATAGTAACTTGGTTGGTTATATATACATGTATATGTATATATACCTTGCAAATATATTTTTTTACTCTTTCACTTATCTTTTTACTTTTCTATAATAGCCTTTGTTAACTTCTAATTTTTTCACTATGATATTGCTAATTTTTCTTTCCCTTTTTGGTTTGTTCTTTTTGTTGATGGGTTAAGAAATAAGTTTTGTGTAGTATATTCTTATATATTTAATTTTTTATGTTGTTATATAAACTAGGGTTTTGTCTTTTTTATGATGAACCAATTTAACTAAATAATAATTTCTCTATTTGTGATATTAATACAATTATATACCATGTTCCTATTTTTGCATGGATATGTTTTTGGACTCCCTGTTTTGTTTTATCCTTCTATTGGTATATTTCTGCATGAAAAACAAAATGGTTTTAACTACCATGGCTTTGTAATATCTTCAGATTTAGTAGGGTGCCCCATTAGTTTTCACTTTCCAAACGTGCTTTATCTGTGTCCCACTATTTTTCCTAAAGATTTTAGAATTGTAGGCCAATTCTGCAAAAATATCCAATAATATTTTGTACAAAATGCATTGCATAATTTTAGAAAAATGCAGAATTTTTAAAAAGTAGCACAATTTTTCAGAATTTTAAAAACTTGACATCTGTATAGTACTAAGCGTTTCAAAGCATTTTCAGTTTATACTCTCACATCCTTGACAACATTCGGTATTTTCCGTCTTTCATTTCAGCCATTTTGATAAATGTCTACTAATATCTTGTTTTTGTTTAGATAGCATTTCCTTAAATGGTAAATTTACTAAATCTATTAATAAAAAGTTTGTTTGCATACCTCCCTCTCTATATTTTCTTTCCCCTCTGGCTGTCATTACAGCAATGAACTTTTCATAGTTATAGCCTGGCAGTACCTCACTTTAACTGTACCACAAATATCTTACTTTCTACCTGGCAATTTCCTGCTGGTACTGCATGGGTAACTTGTAGGTGGGTGCTCAGACATGTTGGCTCACACTCACTTGGAATTGCAAAGGGATAGCACCTCTGTGATAATTTTTTGGACAATAGGTGAAAAGACTCAGAAGATAAATACTGCACCCTCTATATTTTAAATAGAAAATTCTGAGGCATATTCTACAGGATTCCTCGTATGGTCCCCAGCAGAATAGAGTATCAATTCAAGATAGTAACCATCACAAATAATCAATCTTGAATTCACATTCTTTCCTTTTCTGTAGAAATCAACCAATCCCTTTATTTCAATTCTCTGTGATATCTTCCCCAAATAATTTACTTGTATATGACCACTTGTCTAAGGATTCCCTTGTTAAGAGAAGTGAAACTAAGATATGACTTAATTTTTCACTTGATATTTATCGTTTATCGATTTTGTAAAATTATCTATTATTTTCTCTTCAAATGTTGTCTGTTCTATTAACTCTGTTCTCTCTACTTGGGTCTTATGCCACATACAGTAGTTCATTTCACATTTTTCTCTATATGAATTTTTGTCTTTGTCTTTCTGTGCTTCCTTTTGATTTTTTTTTCTGATCTACATTGCAGTTCACTAATTATTTCATCAGCTGTTACTAATGTGCTGCTTAATCCATCGAACAGGCTGAGATCAATTGTTGTTCTTTCTTTCCCTTTGCAGAATTTCCTTTTGATAATTTTTATTATTTCGAGATCACTACTAAAATGCTTCATCATATATGGTTTCTTGAAGAATAACTGTTTTCATTCCATTTCTATAATTATTTAGATTTCCTATAGATTGCTTTTCTATTTTCCATTGTTTTTTTTGTTTTTTATTGTGCTGTCTTCTTATACACCAAGTTACTTTTAATGAAGCTTGAAATATTGGATATAAGAAAAGTTGAAGGTAATTTAAGACTTAGTATAGTATCATTGTCCTTCAAAGATGTTAACCTTTGTGGCTGGCAGGTGACTTGGAGTTATTCAGTCAGGTGACCCCATTATTATTTAATGTCACAAATTGACATCAAAATTGGAATCCAATCTTTTCAGGGACCTATCAATTTTTTATCCTTTTGCCTATAATGTTATCAATTATCTTACTAAAGCTAGGAGTTTTTACCAGCACCTCATCATTTGTCAAAATCAAAGTCTAGTTTTGACCCACATATTTTGTGAGTCTATAAAAAGCTCTGCTTAGCTTGTGTCTTTCACCCACCATTTATGGAATCAGCAAAGATGAAAATGACTCCAAATAACACATTCGAGTCTTGAGTTTTCTTCTCTTTGGGTCTTACCTTGAATTCTTTTACTCTCTTTTTTTGTCTTCAATGACTTTACATGTCTATTTCCACATTTTTCCAGATTTTATAAATGGGAAAGTTGACTCAAATTACCTAGATGACCATCAATAGCTATTGGGAGTTTTGAATTAAGGGAAAACATGATTTTACGAATCTTACCAGTAATGTCTGGTTGCCACATTCAGAGTAGATATTATGGGGCAAGAACAGAAAAAACAGAAACTTAGGAAATTTTTGCAATAATATAGGAAAGAAATGAATATATTTTGCACAAAAGATGAAGTAGCAGATATTAAAAAGTGAGTCAACTTTAGATATATTTTGAATTTATAGTCAAGTATTTGCTTAAGGGTGTGTACATTTTATAAGAGAAAAAGACAACTCCACTGATGACTTTAGGCCAGAGAAACTAGAAGGAAAAATGGAGCACATTTTAGGAATTTTTGTCATAAAGAAGGAAGACCTGGTTACTCTGGTTTTGGACATATTATGATTGAGATTCTTATTAGAACACCAAAGCAGAAACATAAATTATACAGTTGAATATGAACTTACTGTTTATAGGAGATGTCCTGTTTGAGTATAATCTAGAGAGCTATCAGTGGACAAATGATACTTCATTGTGGAACTCTATGAAATCATTAAGGGAATGTATCAGTCTTGATTCTCCAGAGAAACCTAACCAATAGGATATAGGCAGGCAGGTAAATAGATAGGTAGATAGACAGATAAATAGACAGTCTAAGTAATTTCTCAACATGGCTGAGAATTTCCAAGGTCTGCAGTTGGCAGACTGGATATCCAGTAGAGCCAGTAGAGATGTAGTTCCAGTATGAGTCCAAAAGCCTAAGAATGAGGAGACGTACTGGTGAAAGTTCCAGTCTGAGTCTGAGTCAGGAAGCAGAAGACTGATGTTCCAGCTCAAAGTCAGTTAGGCAAACCATAGTAAATTCTCCCTTACTCATTCATTTCATTTCATTCAATCCTGCCATCCATCACATTGGATGAGATCCTCCCACATTGGGGAGAGCAACTGCCTCACTCAGTCTAACCAATCAAATGTTAAACTGATCCAGAAACACCCTCATAGACACACCTAGAATAATGTTTAAACAAAGTCTGAGCACCACGTGACCCAGACAAGCTGACACCTAAAATTAACCGTCACATGGATTGAAGATACATTTTTTTTAAATGTTCATAGATTTAGTCCTTCAGTTGCCACCATTAATAGTTCAAGCAAATTAAAAAGAATTAGGAAAGGATATTGAAAATCAATGTGTAGTGAAGCAGCAGAATAGCCAGGAGGATATGATATCCTGAAAACTAAATAAACAAGTTGTTTTAAGGAGAATATGATCGAGTGTATCAAATGCTACTGATAATTTGAGATAAAGAGCAAATATTGGCCATTGAATTTTTTAATATGAATGCTTTTGTTGATTTTAACACTTGGTTTGAGGTAAGGGATATAGTTTTAGGAGGGTTTTTTGTTTATTTTGTCTGTTTTGTTTTTGTTTTTCCCTTTACAATTATAATTCCTTTATTAGCAGCATAATTCCGGGAATTGCTTCTATAGCTCAGTGAAATAGAAAACAAGGTCATCATCTGTGAGGACAGTGGAGGAGGTTTAAGAGGGAGCAGAAAGTATAGAGCAACAGTATATGAAAAAAGGAGAGTCACTCAAACAGAAGAAATGTAGTTTGATTGCCTGTCAGGATTAAAGGCTCAAACAGTGATCACAAGATTAAAATAAGGCAAGTCAGCATGGTAGTCTGTTCACCAGTGTCATTCAGATGCATATATACAGACATGGAGTAGGCTGAAAGCTGGTTTTAACTAGGATTGCAATTCGCTAATATTAAAGAAAAATAAAGCAGTTGAAAGGATATGTTTAGGAGTGGTATTAATGAAAGATAAGAGACTCTAAGCTAGGTAAGAAGAAATGTGAGAAAATACCATTTATAAGTAGCAGATTATAAAAGACATTATTATATAAACATATGATTGTATCTGCATATATATAATATGCAGATACAATCATATGTATAATATGTATTATTATGTATAATATTATGTATAATATTAATACATAATACAGGATAAATCCTACATTTGGTTATTCATTGAAAAAACATTGTTTCCTGTTTTAACTTTTAAAACAATATAAATAATATATTTTCTTTTAAATCAATATTAGGTTGTTTTTTATTCTTATTCATTTCCACACTTTAATTTTTCTGAAACAAGTTAGTAAGCATTGAATTTAAGAAGAAAAGAAAGAAGACAAGAAGATAATTATCTTCTATATTTTACAAGGATTACAAGGAAGAAGATAGATGAATTTCTAGAATATGACATTAAGATATTGTAATTATGCTTTACATAATTGGTGCAGGGTGTCCTGGAAACATAAAATAGCTTTGCACTGAATTTTGTAACTCTCAGAGATTATAATAAGCTTGCTGTAAATCTTTGGTATTTGCAAACCTAGCCTAATTGTACTAATGTTTCTTCAGGCAAAAGATGTGACTTTTTTTTTCCTTTTCAACACTCTCCAACCTGTAGTTTTGTCAATTTGCTTTAGTGCACGTTAATTATCTGACTAACAGGAGTGTGTCACTTTGTAGTCAGCTGTCACTATAGTGTTGATCAATAAAGCCCCCTTTAAGTCTCCAGCAAGTCTTTAAACTTGGCAGAGCATTTAAAGTCAATAATTATTTATATTTACAAAGCATGGAAATCAGCGATTTAAAGAGAAAACAAGTAGAGCTATTTCGATAGTTTAGGTAATGCCTAATATTAAGAATATTCAGTATATTAACTTCCATCATGTTAAAAGACAAATCTATTCAGTTTAAAGGTTGCAATTATAATAGAGGCTATAGATGGTTAACACAAAGCACTAACAGTAGAGCATCATACAAATGCTGCTGTAGATGGCAGGGCATCAAAGCTATCATTGCAGTTACTGTAACTGAGATCAGGAAAATAAGCCACAATGTTACTGTTGTATAGGTTTCTACATTTGTGTTACAGAATAGAGAATAGATGACTGAGCTCTGATCTTAAGTAAACCACTGATGTTTTCCCCACAATTTTTAGCCATTTTCAACAGATTGATGCATTGCCAAGTCGCTGATTTTTTTTAAACTCTTCACAATCAGTTAAAATTTTCTTTGTTTTTTCCAAGTCTTATGTTTACACAGAAAAGTATAACCTGACGCTCAAAACAAGGTATGTTAGCTATTGCTAATTCTAAAAATGGGAATTATTTTTCATAAAAGGGCAAAAATACTATAGTAGGCCAATTTGATATATTCATGACATTAGAGCAAGTAATTCATTTATTTATAGTTTATAGTGGAGAAAAATTGTCCCTATAGCTAATTATATATTTGATTTAGATAGTATCCAAGACATTACCTTGAAATTTAGATTAAGCTTTGTATAAGATATGAGCTATTCAATTTTGTAGGGAGTGCTTTGTTTATTTTAACAATTAGAAGATTTTCAGGTGATTGATTCATTTCTCTGAAATAAAAATTTATTTTTATCCTAAGTGAAGTATCTCAGGAATGGATAAACAAATGCCACATGTTCTCTCTCATAAGTGGGAGCTAAACAAGGGATATATATGGTCATAAAGAGGTGTAATGGACATTGGAAAGTAAGAAGGGGGAGGGAGAGGGGAGTGAAGGATAATAATCTACCCATTGGGTACAATGTACACTATTCTGATGACTGGTACACTGAAAGCTCTAACTTCAGCATGAAACCATTCATCTATGTAGCAAAAACACTTATATCCCCTAAATTTTTTAGAAATAAAAACAAATAAAATTAAATTAAACATACCTAGAATTTCTATTGTATAAAAAATGTATTAGAACAATTAATCCCCAAATGGTTTTTATTAGACTTCAAGATTAATACAAGAATCTAGGTGTACCATAGTATGATCAAATACCACAGTAGTTTATAAGCTAATTATGGACTGATAATAAGTAAAGTAGAAAATGAGAATTTAAAAAATTCAATTTTGTATAAGTTTTCTAGATATACATAGAAATGAAATATAATTGTAGAACCTACAGCATTCTTATAAACAGGAGTAATTATGTAAATAATATCAAAACACAAGCTAGTATTTAAATGAAATTTAAATGAATTTAAATAAAACATTTAACATATCTATTTAAGTAGTTACATTTATCACTTTGTTATTTCTGTCAAGAATCTTCAAATAGGTAGCATACAAGTAGGAACCAATTAAATACATTTGCTCCGTTCTAATGTTTACTTAGGTATATAGATCTAAGGAGCTTTGATGAAATTCTGTAGTAAAAAGTACTTGATGTTAATATTTGGTACATCGTAAATATTTTTTGTAGTCTGTTATATATATCCATGCTTAAATTTTTAGTAAAATATATTTAGATTTTATACTATAGCAAATGTTACAATTCACAGGTACTTCTTTGAGTTTTTTAGCATGTCAAGTTAAACTTTAAGTATTGAGAGAATGTAAATGTATCTATATCTATCTCTTCACATTTAATCCTCATATTATCCACAAAAGATAGAGAAGATAATCCCTAGAGTACAGACGAATTATCTAAAATAATTGGAGAAAATGCTTGTTGTTCCCAAAGTAGCATATACATATTAGGGAGTCAAACAAATCTATGTTTGATTAGCACTAATGCCTCCATACACAGCATTAAAATTAACAAATCATATTTCCTGAATGTTTTTCGAGCTGAACGTCATACTCTGATAACATCATCAGCATCATTGTCATCATTAATATATCTAATATTTCTTGAGCACTTATTTAGATCAGCCATACATCCTAGTTTGCCCAAGATTATCCTAGTTGATGCCTATTATCCTAGAATAATTAGTATGAGCAGCCACTTTCAATCTTAAATTATCCTACTTTGATCACTAAATTATGTGATCCCAATACTGATTATAAAATAATAATTTCATTCTATTTCAAATACATTTAAACATTACTTCCTAAAGCAGAAACTTTATGCATGAAGACATACCATTACTTTATTAACTAATACAAGTTAATCCTGTCAGTAAATAGCAGAAACTGGGAACAAAGCCAGGTGTCTTGGGCCCTGCTACCAATGCAGTGCATGAGATAGTTTAGCTCTTCTCAACAGAATGAATTTGACTTTTTAAATTCAAATAAATAATAGCATACACCTTGCATTGGGTGATGAGCTGTCTTTTGAGCCAAGGGAATTCAAATTAAATTTTAATATAGAAGTAGCAGTTCTATGCCCCCACTCTACTTTTTTATGTTTTAAAAAAATTCTTTATTCCATCAACAGCTATCTTGTGAACACCTCCAAGAGATGTTGGGAATTAGACATAGTCCCTCTACCTAAAGATTTTACTTCTTAGCAAATTTTATGTTCTATTACATTCTATACTGATATACCTTTCATTTTAATGCAATACCTGTAACATCAAGGTCTTTCATATAAGTGCAAAGCCCCTGTATATTGCAAGACGTATTACATGAATGTGTGTGTGTGAAAGTATTAACAAGCATACACATATGTGTGCAAAAGTACCTGTGTATAAACATATATATGGTTGTATATATGCATGCATACGTTTGTGTGTGCTCATGTATACATATTTTTATACACACACCTACATGTGCACATGTGTGCACATACAATTTAGACTAGTAAAACTGCCAAATTGTAAGTGTTAACATTTTCTGAAATTTTGCTACTTTATTGTAGCAATTTGGAACTTTTATTTTTCCTTATATACTCCATAAGCCTTAAGACATTTCCTTGCCTGTAATATATATCCACATATTTATTTCATGAAGGAATGAGGGCTTGGGTTTTATAAGTCTAAAGTTTTTATTATAAAAATTGATATGTTTATCCTTCAAATTGTTCAGCTGAGATTGAGTTTTGAAAAGAAGATTATTTTTTCTAAATTTGATCAAAATACATTTTTTGAGTATTATATAAAGTTGTATATAATATATCTATCTATTTATATATATATTTAATTTTCTCTCTCCCTCTGGACACACACACAGATAGAGATACACGCATTTAGAGACAATTTTAGATATTAGATACACAATGTAATCTTTTCATAGTTTCAAAAGGAAGCTGCTGTTGAATTAGCTCTGTTAACATGTGATGATCACTATTAATTTCCTTTGCCTGCTCCATTATAGTTGTTATAGCTTTCATTATTTCATCCCATTAGTCTTTTTTGGATGTCAATATAGTCAATATAATTGTGAACTTTTCAAGCCTGACCTTCTTGATTTATTTCTGGAGGCTATGAAGGAATCTTTCCACCTGCATCCTTCTAAAATATAATTGAATTGAAAGAACATTGATGGAAAAACAGTTAACCTTTTGCTTTGGAATGGGCTGCTGCATTTATGTGAGAGGAGCTTTTTAGTATGTTTGTATAAATTTGCTAAGATCATATCTAAACAACTGAATTCACAGATGATCTCCAAATTAAAATTAAGAATACTTCAAAAACCGGCCTAACAGTAGTCATTTTGATTGTTTCTAAACCTTAATGACTCAAGTATTAATAAAATAGATTCATTCCTTCTATCAGAAACATATATTTGATCAGAAATTGATATTATTTTTTTTAATTTTGACTCTCTTATTTATTTATTTTTTTAAATTTCAGAATGTTATGGGGGCGCAAACATTTGGTTACATATAAATGCCTTATCCTCACCCAAGTCAGGGCTACAAGCGTGTCCTTCCCCCATATATGCACTGCACATCCATTAGTTGTGAATTTACCCATCCCTACCACCCCCTTCCCACCTGCCCAGTGCCCGATGAATATTACTTCCATGTGAGCACCTAAAGTGTTGATCACTTAGTACCAATTTGATGGTGAGTACGTGTGGTGCTTGTTTTTCCTTCCATTCTTATGATACTTCACTTTGAATTTTGGGCTCCAGCTCTATCCAGGATAATATAAGAGGTGCTAGTTCACCATTGTTTTTTGTGGTTGAGTAGTATTCCATGGGTATACATATACCACATTTTATTAATCCACTCATGTATCGATGGAGACTTGGGTGGTTTCCACATCTTTGCAACTGTGAATCATGCTGCCATAAACATGTGAGTGCAGATGTCTTTATTGCAGAATGTCTTTTTTTCCTTTGGGTATATGCCTAGCAGTAGGATTGATGGATCAGATGGTATTTCTATTTTTAATTCTTTGAGATATCTCCAAATTACTTTCCACAGAGGTTGTACTAGTTTGCAGTCCCACCACCAGTGTAAGAGTGTTCCAATCTGTCCACATCCATGCCAGCATTTGTTGTTTTGGGACTTTTTGATAAAAGCCATTCTCACTGGAGTGAGGTCATATCTCATTGTGGTTTTGATTTGCATTTCCCTGATGATTAGAGATATTGAGCACTTTTATATATGTTTGCTGGCCATTATTCTGTTTTCTTTTGAAAAGTTTCTGTTCATGTCCTTTGCCCACTTGTTCATGGGGTTGTTTGATTTTTTCTTGTTAATTTTCTTATGTTCTATATAGATTCTTGTTATCAGCCTTTTATTGGATGTGTAGCATGCAAATATTTTCTCCCATTCTGTAGGTTTTCTATCCGCTCTAATGATAGTTTCCTTGGCTATGCATGAAATTACCTTTTAATATAACAAAAGATCATGTTTAAGGACCACAATTTAACCTTTTGTAAAATTATAACTACCTAAAACAGCTCTTGAGATCTAGATTGAATTACATCCCTAAGACAATCTCAAGTGTACCCAAATAGTTGGAATGGACATAAATCCTGGAAGTTCCTGGTCCTCTGAATGGGATGTTGAAGGAATCAAGCTATACTATTATGGATCTGAATTTACACTCATGTTTCTGGGCTCTTCAAGCCCCACTTTTATGCTAAGAAAGGAAAATCCTTTATTCTGAGCATTTGATACTTAAGCTGTGACACCAAGTTAAAGGAAAAATGCATGGAAATTTAGGGAGAAAGTTAAAGTCTTAAGCCCACTATAGAAAGTACAAGAAAATGAGTAGAGATTCTCTGGGGAAAAATAGTGTCTTGACACTAACTAGCCAGAGATCTTAAGTAGCTTTCTTAATCTTTCTGAAATTCAGCTTTTTTGCTAACTAAATGAGATGTCTAAGGGTTCCTACAGTTCTAGGGTTTAATAATCCAACTCTCTGTAACATGTTTCACATACTAAAGCTAGATACAGAAGAAAGTTCTTTCTACATTTAAAATTATGTGACACCTTCTTTGGGTCATTTGAAATAAAAGAAACATCACCAACATAAAAAAGCCCCTCTTCTACTATCGTTTAATGGTGAAAGTAACCTGGAGACTAGCTCAGTTTTGATAAATTCACTACAAAATTGAAATTATAAGGCTAAAAAAAAAAATTCTTAACTCACACGCCTGCAAAATCTGGCAGTAAAATGTGTTTCCATAATGATGGAGGACGACTGTTCTTTCCAACCCTACTTCTCTGCCCCCCCAGGTTATAAAGTAAGAAGAGTTATTACTTTTCTTTTCTTTTTTTTTTTTAATTCCGAAACTAAAGGCTTGAATTGTTTTGAATCTTGCAGGATTCATTCAGCAAGTACATCCTAAACACTTTTCAAGGCACTAAACATCCAGTGGAAATCAGAACATACTAAATTCTGATCTAGTATCTATCTTTGATACTATCACTTTGTACGAATATTATTAATAATAATAATAGTAACCACATTCTATTGAGCACCTGCTGTAATATCCAGCACTCTGTCAGGCGCTCTCTCTATATATTTTCTCTTTGAATCTTCACAACAAAACTGTAAATAGGTATTTTTATTCTTATTTTGCAAACGAGAAGCCTGAAGTTTAGCAAACTTCTCCAAGATCAGCGAGTGTATAAGTGCCAGAGTCAGGATTTAAGACCTGATCCTCTTTCACAAAAGCCATGTTCTTTCCAAAGTGCCAGGCTATGAACAAGGGACTGAGGAATACAGGTGGATGGCATTAAATAGAGGGCTCTAGAAATTTAACTTGCCTATTAAAAGATTGAATGGGCCAGTGAACTGAAATGCAATGACGAAGAAAAGGATTAAAGAAAAGAAAATCTATTTTTCACTCTTCTGTAGTTTTAATTGTTTGGGGGGATCCAAAGATGAGACTACTGTCTCCAGCTGGCAACCTTCATTTTCTTTCTTGTGTGATGAAATATTTTTGAAGCCCACAAAGATAGGTTACACAACTAAAAGCAAAATGATACAGAGATATAATATTTAGTGTATAAAGTGTATATTACTTTTAAAAAGTTAAAAGGTAATTTATTTAAAAGGCTGAGCTATGTGGTTTATAACCATTGTTTTTGAGAATGTTAAATGTGCCGTTGTAATACCGTTAATGCTTGCATAAATAAATAAGCAACTTGTTATGCCATTGCTTTTAAGATATTGTTTCAAATTAAAAATATCAGAAATTAAATATATGGCAGTTTGTGACAACTTTATTCCAACTTGCAGATGAATGAAGATGTAATGCTTTAAAAAGATAACTTTTAGAGTGGCAGATGGAATGCATTTGAACTGGCTTAATGTTTGAATCACATGCCTCCATATAGTGAAATGAGCTTTGAACCACTGTCGAAATGCCCCCGAGGATGCCCTCACCTCTCTCTCTTGCTGGTGTGGAGGTCCTTTTTCATGCCTTTGTTTCATCCCACATGGACTAGTATGCCCCTTTTGTTGGCCTCCCAGTCCCTGCACGCATAATTAGCAGACTTAAGCTGGTACACCATGCTCCCACGGAGACTCCGTCAGGCACCAGAGGGAGAGCATGCACATAACTAGACCTAGATCATTTAGGCATTGTCAGAGGGATTCTAAAACAGGTCCAAGGAGCTGATTACTATTAACTTTTTCAGAACCTTGACTCAGGCTACTTCCTTTACCGCTGCCTCCCATTCCCACCTCCTCCCATTACTGTTATACAATCATTGCCAGTGCTAAGGGCTTTATTAAAATATTATTCTGAGTTACAACTGTTTCAGCCACTCAGATAAAGAGAATTGTTGACCCTCCTTATTTTTATTCAAGCTCGAAACTCCTCCTCTTTTCTATTCGACTCTTAGTTTGACATAGTTGACCATGGCACATATATAATGTCAGAAGTTTGCTAACCCAAATCACGTTATTTTCACTGACTCATTATTTTCTTAGAATACGTTCAAGTAAATGATTTCATTTGAATTGTCTACAATTAGACAACAGTCAGTCCTAGTATGTTTTTATTCAAAACTCTGCTCAGTTTTACTATGTCCTTCTAGGATTTCCTTACATTAATGCCTTTGTCTGAATTATAGTGACAATGAAAATTTACATTGTAAATTTGCTTTCCCACAAATAAAGGAAAAGTTATTTAAAAAAAAAAAAAAGCAGTAGCAAAAGTTTTTAAACAATACATTAAACTTCTCTTAAATTCCCTATGAAGCCCTTTATTCTTCTTATTGGAAGAGATACATTATACCAAGTGGCTGAAACCTGAAGATTATGCATAAAACTTACAAGTTCTCTTTCTGAATAGCAAAATGTTACTTGTGGACTTAATGCTAACATTATCAGTAACAATATCAAGCTTTGACTAAGAAACAACAAAAAAGTGCATGCAAAATATTGTGTCAACACCTCTTAAAATGGGTAGTAATATCTAGTAGTAATTTAGCAGCTTACTTAGATGAGAGGGAGAAAAACTTACCTTGCTGAAGTCAACAGTGCTATTTTCTCTGCTAACATCATTTTTATTTTCAACACAGGCTGGAGCAGACTGAGGAGAAACAACCTGACCTGCTAAAAGAGATTGTTATTACAGAATACAAACAATTACTTACAGAGTTCTAAACATATTGAATAAAATATGAACTTCAATTGAACTAGACTAACATACATTTCTTAGAGTTTATAATGACAGCATGAAGCATCAATATAAATAGATCTATATCATACAAAAATTCTTATTTATCAGTTACAGATAGAAATGGGAGAATTCGGTCAAGAACATTTAAACCAACTTTCGGATTGAAACTTTAAAAGGTTATTCTCTATGAAGAAAAATTGCCTAGAAAATTATCTAAATGTAACCATGATTTTGAAACATCATTGATTCTAAATTTCAACCAAACCTAATGGTATATATAAAAAGATAAGATAGATATCTATTAAGATTTAAGCTCAGACTGAAGAATTTAAAATGTAAAGCATTAAAATAAGGACGAATATTTATCTGAAAATTACACAGTATAGTTTTCGGTTCTATTGCATGTAAAAAGCCAAACCAATGAGAAAAAGTTCTTTGGCAGTAGCTTTTAGAGATTTCTATATAAGGAGTTCAGTTAGAAATTCCTTTCTTTTACACAGTATGAACACTGTGAACCTGATTTTATGCCTGTGACTCTTATATTACATAAGCATAATGATACAAAATAAGATATGAGAAAAGATAAACTTAAATGTATTAGTTTCCCACTAATACTAACTAAAACTTAATTATTTTATAGTTCTTTTCCCCACTATAGGGAAGATAATAAGTGGATAGTAGAGCTGGGAATGTGAAATGGCTAGAAAAGGTTAAATTCCATTACTGACTAAATATGACACGTTCTTTGCAATCTCAAATCATCTGAAATCTGTCCATGGTCAGCAATAAAATAAAATTAAACCTCTCCCCATCTTCAGTTGTTACTTTTGCTATAAAATGAGTAATGATAACCCAACTTTGAAGCCTTAACCATATTTACGATCCTAATTCAGTGACTCCAAAATACTTCTCTTATTCTCATCAGTCTTAGATGTCAAAAATAATCACTCTGCCTAGCTTTCCTCTCTACCTAGCTAAAGCTCAATTTCATTCAAAGTTCACCTTCAGTGCCGCCTTCTCCAATTACTTCCATCTCTGTCCAAACTTCTCTAAACTTCTAGTGTAAATACAAAAAAAAAAACCAAACCCTTTTCTTTAAATTCTCTCCTGAAAACTCACTTATTCTTTGTTACCAAGAAATTACCAAATGCAATTAAAAACACCAATTATTTACTTTAAGATATTACTATAATTTTGCTTTTTGGACTATTAAACCTCTTAGGGGTCACTGTCACTAATAAGTATAATTTTTTATGGTTTAGAATTGTTATATTGCCAGAAAGTAATAAGCTTAAGAGTCTTCTAGAACTTAAATATTTTACTGCTTTCACTCAATAGAGTGAAATAATACATTTGGTGAAGAGAAAAATAAAATGACTTTTTAGAGCAAGTTCATCTCAAACTGTGTATACAAATTTTGAATATAGCATGTTCCAGGGAAATATATAAACTGCAGAGAAATGTCAAATCAGTTATATCAATTATTTTTATTCTCCCATTTCTAACTACAATGTGCAGCTATAGCTGTGAACTGTTCATTAGCAGCCATTCAATTTACCATTCTCAAAATAATAACTGTAATTTTTAAAAAACCTTTTACATAATGCATTTGTGCTACTAACAGATGTCTTCAATCACCAGTTTCACATCATTCTCCATATTTTCATGAGTTAGAACATAAGATTTATTTAAACCTAAATTTATTGTATGTTCTGTAAAATTGGTGAAATTTGAGTCATGGAAAAATTTTTAAATGTATATCTGCTTTCTTATAATAATTTATTTCATGTGATATAAAACTACATGGAGGAGCAATTATTTAATTCTATCAGCAAACACATACAAAAAGAAAGTGAACCCAGTGAAAAATCATCAACTTTGAAGAGATTGAATTGGATAGAAAATACGCTGGAACTTAAAATTTGAAGAAATTGAATACTTTATGTTTTCACTTGTATACTTTAAGCAGAACATTTCGTAAATTACCTTCAGACCAGGCAATGTATTTAAAATATTGGCATTTGTATTTCTTCTTGTAAATAATTATAGTAGTTAATACATTAATATTATATGTAATAATTGTAATAACATATCATTCTGTGCTATTCTCATTCTAAGATGATAATTTTATAAAGTTGATAATCAGGAAAGGATTTAGAAACTATTTTTTATAAATATTTTAAGTGATATTGATAATGACCTAGTTGAGAGTATTTACCTGAAGAAGACACACCAGGACATCGTAAATTCCCTGCTAGTTCTTGATCCTATGTATGCACATAGAATATATGCTAATGCAGGAAAAAAGCATAAAAACTACCAGCCTATGATATAGAAATATAAACTACAAATTTGATATCTTTTATATTTCAGAGTAAGCAGTTAAATAATAGGAGTAAGTATTAGTAGTTAAATATATTTAATCACATCAAAAGTCCTGCAAAATTTAAGGAGCATTTCAAATCTTGGTATTATTTCTAAAAATATAGATTAATTTGTTAAAGTGAAATAATACACATTAAATGTATATATCTGCAAGGCAGTTTTGACAACTTGGCAGGATACAAAAATATGTATAGGTATTTAAAAATTAACAAGTTTGGTTTGGGTTATTTTCAAAAAGTACAAACCCTTGAAAAAGTTTAAAATTTTAAATTTTATTTGCTATATAAATAAAGCTAAAATTCACACATGAATTATAGTCCATAGAACTAATGGAAACCTCATAAATTAAAATAATTTTTATAATTCTGTTATCTGTTATAATCTTTGCCAAAATATTTATTTCTTTAGTTTGTTCTAATTATGCCACCTTTCAGAAGAAGATGATGGCATTGAATTTCAAAATGAATTTCATTAACTCAAATAATATTATACAAGAAGAATCAATAAATTTAGATTTTGAATGGGCATCTCTTATTTTCTTGCTGATATCTAAGACAATAGTAGTTCACAGAATAATCATTTTCAGGTATAGGATTTTACCTTCAAACAGAAGTAAATATGTTTCCTAATAGAATAACAAAGAATTTGCTAGGATATTTTCCCCTTCAGGACAAAATAGTATAAAGTTAGGATTTAGTACTCATATAGGAATACAAGCTTTACGAATGCTAATTGTATATGATAATTTTTCTAACCCCTATGGCACAATGCTTGCAACATAAATGCTTTTGCCTATTTATTTATATTACCCTCACTTTGCCCACTAATCACTACCTATATTAATATTTCCTGTAAGTGAATGTCATTATAATGTTTAATAACCTCTATTATAATACCTAAATAATTTTGAGGTCTGAAGTTGACTATGAAAAAAAGACATTTATTAACTCAGTAACCTTATTACATTCAGAGTAAATTATTCAAAAACTGATGAAAAGTGTATAGCATTAACATTAACTAGTGTCTATGACTATTTAAATGTAAACATTTGAGAAAGCTAACATCATTCTTCTCTATTTACCACACACATTTTTCCTGACTTGTTAAACTCAAAGAGTTCTTCATCTTAAATCCAAAATTCTAATATTTGTTTGACATCTTATCAATTAAGGTATATATTATATAATATTCATATTAGCATCTATTTAAATTACTTTTCTTTGAGTCATGAATGTATTTTTTCCTCTAGACTTCCATGTAGGGATCATATATCAATCAGATAAGAAGTTATTATAGACCATTTATTTTTCTAGGGATAATTACAAAATCTGTGGGGCAAGCATATGAGAAAATTGAGAGTATTTTGAGTGATTAGTAGCTAGAAAATGGAAGCTCTGCTTTTTTGCTTGTTACACCATTAAGTTGTTCACTAAGTCTATTGTGAGACTGGCATAGTCATTTCTTTCATTATAAAGTTGTGGGGAGGAACATGGGATCACATCAAAAGTACTATTTCATGACTTTAAGTAATGTCAGTATCATCAAAGCACCTCATGAAACACGACTGCAAATAAGTATGTTCTCAAAAACCCTGTTGAGAAGTATATTAACTCATCTGTCTTATAGTCTTCTTTAAGTAAATTATATACATATGTATTACAAAACAGCAGCTTTTAAATTTATATTTTGCCAAATACAAATCAATGGAATGTATCTCTTAAGCGTATTATTATTTGTTACAGCTTAATCCACTGTAAATAGTGTGCACTAGAAGGAAACTGGGATGAAGACATGGACGTACATTACTATTAACCTAGAGACCAAGCTGGTTTACACTACCTCAGAAACCTTCAACGCATTTAGAGTACCCAAAGGGTAGGAGATGAGGGAGGTACAGAGATGAGATGAGCCTGTTAGAGACAGACACAAGACAGAGCAAAATAAAGAAATATAAAGATGAATGACAAAGTTACATACATGTGTAACAATACATTTATTCATGGGAATAGAAAACATGAAGAAAGAAGGGCTAAATATTTAGAAAATGTTGATTAGGTGAGGTACACTTCAAAAACATGAAAAGTATGCACATAATTAAACTTGGAGAAAAATTAGTATGCCTGAAAATAATTAATGTAATATAAGAAATAATAAGTTTAAACACATCACACTACAAATATGTTCGCTGTTAAAATGTAGTCTTAACATTCCAATTCAATAATGACAATATAGCCTCTGAACAGATCCATCAGTTGTGTCAACAATGTCATCTTGATTTTCTTGGAACAGTGGAAAATATCGACTTTAGTAAACAGTACTTAATTCTTTCATATACATGAATCTTTTGATATGTTTTCTTCCAAGTAAGTCCAAGAATTATTATTCTAGATTTATTTTTTTCTTTAAGGTAGAATATTATGAAGGATACATTTTAAACCCTGGGTATTTTATTTATGAAACCACAGCATTTAAAAACAAGAAAGCAAATAAATATCTAAACACATAAAAATATCATGCATCTGAAGAGAAAAATAAGTGATTATAAGACAATAAATCTGATTTCCAAAACTGTAAATAAAAATCATGCACAGTACATATGTATACATTGCTTTAAGGCTGCAGTCTAAAGAGTACACTGATATCCCACAGTTACAATCTAAATGTTCTTTGGTAACCTATGGCTTTGAATGGTAAGTTATTTTCTGTTCTGTAACTCCTTTTGAGATCCTAAATAACAAGTACAAATGAAAAATATTCGGATTAGGAGGAAGAAAATACACGTGAAGGAAAAGGAACAGAGTTAGAAATTACTATTATAATAAAGGACAGGGTGGAATAAAGACATCCTATACTTAAGGAAACTAAGAATCTCAACTTATTTTCAAAAACAAAAGTTATCACAAGGGGAATAATATTTTATAATAGTTTTGTAATCCAAATGTCTCAACATGTAATTGTAATACCTAAATAATACAGAAACTGATATATTTTGCTTTCTAGACCATGTAACATGAAAGTCTTATTTTTAGCATTAGAAACCCTTCCTAGATTCTATGAATTATTTGAATAACTGGATATATTTATTTTGAGTGCTTTCCACCCATACCCTTTTGAGGTTCTAATGTCAAAGTAGATATTATTTTT
Source organism: Avahi laniger (assembly GCA_963575035.1). Classification (NCBI taxonomy): domain Eukaryota; kingdom Metazoa; phylum Chordata; class Mammalia; order Primates; family Indriidae; genus Avahi; species Avahi laniger. Next base: position 65,433 of record CAUYSK010011818.1, on the reverse strand, counting down.
CTATTATTTTTGCTGTTGCTTTGCCAAGTGTAACTGTCACTTTTTATTGAAACATCAGAATCAGGCATTTAATTCTCACAGTTTTGATGCTTAATGAAAAGTGAAAGTTAAACACAGCTTGGTGGCATTAAAAATGCATGGTGAATCCATACTATCCTGCCCTGAAGAGAATGCAGAATACCAAGAGGAAAATTATACAAAAAAGCAAACTAGTGTATTTAGAGGTGAAATTAACAAATTATCACAAATCATTCAAAAAGGTATGGACAAGAGAATGTAGACTTGAGGAGGGGAGGAGCAAGGAAACACACTAACTTGTTAATCTGATCACATTTCAAATGCAGTATCTGAATGTTTAACCCTTGGGAGTACTACCAAGCTAGCAGCTCAAGGAACAATTCAATTAAGGAAGCGGAAACCTTATTCTATATGACTTTTCAACGTCTTAACATAAGCATTAGTTTGTTTTTTAGGGAATTTCAATTGTTTTGCCTCTACAGTAAAAAGCACCTTAAATGAGAGAAGGGAACTTATTTCTATTCCCAAACTTGGGAAGGAAAATGTGTTCTGTTTTCAAATTTCTAAAAAATCCTTGCTTTATTTAATTCCTATTCTATAATCTTAAAAGAAAAAGTCAATCTATTTGCATAAAATATTTTACTAGAGATTTTTAAAAATAAAATTATTTTTACCTTTTTAAGATATTTTAAATCCTTTTGCATTTTTCTGTATTACTGCACACAAAATAATTAAATCTTTATTGCATATTTGAAACAAAATATCAAATTTATATTTGATATTTTTGATATGTTTGATATCAAATTTCAATTTGTTTATTTATCTAGAGTTTGTCAAGTTTAGAATTCATAAGTAGATTGAGAACCTTGGTAGTAAAGGTCTTTTGCACTTTTTTTCCACTTTTGGGTAGTAGATTTATTTCTAAATCGGTGAAGTCTATACATATTTTCAGAATTCTCAACACACATAATTATGCAAAGTGTGTGAGGAAGCAAAACAGAGTCATAAGGAGGTGTTATAAGCCTAGGCTTAGAAAACCACTTCTGACAGCATACTCTACACAACAATACTTAATTGGGTAAGTGAATCTTATTAGAAATGTTTCCAAGTTTTTATTACCCTTACGTATGCCTTGAAAAGATTTCTATGTGTTCAGATAACGGTTGATTGTACAGATGGTGACAGAATCACTTCAGAACCACTCAGATTCTAGTTTTTGGGAAAACTAAGCCATTTCCTAAATAAGACAAAAAGCAGGCTCTCAGAAAACCTTGTATCTATATGCAGACTTGTGATTCACGACTGTAATTATATCACCTTTTCTTACGTTTAATAGAAGTTTAAAGTAGTAACAGTGTGTCTGGATCTGTATAATATTAAAATAAATGGTTAATCCAAAAATTCCATACTCTCTTCTTTCAAAAAAACAAAATACAATGAAATTTTTGTATAATAAACATTATCCCCAATGAAATTTGAGGTATATATTTTAACTAGTTCACAGTCTAAGATCCTTGCCTCTTTGAAGAAACATATATCTTTCTTATTGACATATATCATATTATCTGATTTCCAGAAAAACTGATGAAATTAAGGCAAACGTTCATTTTTATAAAACGTGCTTGTCTTCTTAGAGAGTTTGTTCATAAGGCTTTTGGAATCATGTAGATTTAAGTCCATAGTCAAAATTAGTAAATATCTGAGTATGTTTTGTTAACATCACTATATCAAATAAATACTAGCATTGTAAGTGTAACAAAAACACTACATTTATAATATGTCTCTCAGATTATCAAAGCTTCAAGTTTTATCATTTTATATACCACATAGTTTAAAGCAAATTGTGATTTAGAATGATTTGATTCAAAGCAAGTTATACATTCTCAAAATGTTCAGTGGAATCTACAAATATAAGTTGGTACTCATAACACTTTCAGTGAATTTAATATATGCACAACTACAGACTCTTCTATATAACAACAGTGATTATTATCCAGTCATTGAAAGGTCTTAAAAATCAAATGAGCATTTCAAAAATAATTTTGCCATTAAGAACTGGTTCTATATCCTGAGATAAAATTATACATAATCACCTTCATCTATTTAATAAAGCATTTCTTCTATATTTGTTTGTGTATATTTCATTCGATAGTATGAAAACTGGTAAAAATTCCCATATGAAGCAAAGTCTGGAGAGAACTCATTTTCATACATTTGTATTTAAGGCATCTCTGAAGCTTTTGAAAATCAGAGTGAAATTACATGATATTCCATGCTGTCAATGCATGTGCTTTAGTCCATTTGTGGAAATCAGAGTCTTTCCAGTAAAGCATTTCAAAATACTTTTCATTAATTTTTATCTTTTAGAACTGGAAACTTTTATAGCTGATGGAAGTTTAGCAAATTTTTACCATCTTCATCGTAATTTCATTTTCCTTCATGAGACTAATAGAAAGGACAGATGATAACAGGAGATTTCTAAGCAACTTCCTTAGTGCCAATGATGAAGGGTTAAATGGATTCAAGGATTCAAAACAATCTGAAGCAAAATCATTGTAAGTCATGGTTGCTGGGAGATAATGGTGGTCATCTATATTAGTATATGAAGATTCAAGTGGAGTGGCTCCATGGATGGATGTCGAAGATGCCGTACTGCCAACAGCACTGAGCCCATGAACTGGAATCAGACTTAATATATAGAGAGCCATAAACAATGCACTCGCCGGTCTTTTCAGTCATTACCACTAATGGAATTTGTTGACTATGGGCAACATGAAATCACTATCTTTTTTCCACAAACACTAGATGATGACCATTATTTCTTGTAACCCAGGACCATTTATGGCATAAGTCAAAACATTGCATTACATTTTCAAGCTATGGCACAGACAATAGGACCTTGTTTGGTATGCAATAGATGCTCCATTTATGTTTGCTGCATTTAAATCTGTAAGTTCTTATTAAATATCAGGGATTTTTTGCATTCTTTCATTAGCTTTTCAGGAAATCTAAATTCTTTATTAAAATTTCTATAATTTGATGTTTGATAATAAGACTATATATGTATAGGAAAAGAATTCTATCACAGTCTGAATTTGAATAAATCAGTTTCAGATAAAGCATGTTTTAAAGGATTTAGAAGCACTTCGATATTTCAGAAACTTATAGCAGACATAAAGAGCACAATAAAAAAACATTTACCATTTTTGTCCATGGAATTTGGTTCTGACTGTTTCTTGCCAATATCAGCAAAGGAACGAACAATGGGAATCCTGTTGGTGAGTTTTTTCTGATTCTGGTGGTGATGCTGTTTCATCAGTGCCTCATGGACCCTGTGGCGTACATCTTCATTCAGCTGACCTGAGCTCACTTGTTGGTCAAGGACCATATCTGTGAGAAAAGGCAGGAAGAAGATGAGCACAGCTTTTCTGCCGTACATGTGCCAGCAGTGAGCCAGAGTCCAAACATGCAAACTCTATATTATTCTTCTTAAAATAGGAATGACTTCCTTTAAAAATATCTAAGAATTATGTTACAAACAGAAGTTTATCTTCCTGTACAGAAATGTTGCGCAAGAAAGATTTGGACAATTGTTCATATAAGCCTTTCAATTTAAAATATATAAATATATAATTTTTATGGAATATTATTTTTCAGATGGACATAGTTGCATTGAGAAGAAAATCCTTTATTTCTCCATTATTCACACTGATGGGAGGGAATAGTCATAGGGATAATATCAAAATCGTTAGTGCCTGTAATCCTAGCACTCTGGGAGGCCGAAGTGGGAGGATTGCTTGAGGTCAGGAGTTCAAGACAAGCCTAAGCAAGAGTAAGACTCCATCTCTACTAAAAATAGAAAATGAGCCTAAGCTGGCATGGTGGCACATGTCTATAGTCTCAGCTACTCGGGAGGGTGAGGCAGGAGGATCACTTGAACCCAAGAGTTGGAGGTTACAGCGAGCTAGATTGCATGCACCACTGCACTATAGCCAGGGCAACAGAGCAAGACACTGTCTCAAAAAAAAAAAAAAAAAGTCATTAGTATGTTTGAAATTGGAAAGTGGTTTTATATTTGTATTTTAATATTGTTTTCTTCCATTTGCTAGTAGAGAATAATTACCTTGTTTTCTCTTTAAGTGAGCAAAAGTCCATCTGTGAAAATCTGATGCAAGGAGGCCCAGGCAGCTATCTAGTTGCCTGCATTTGGCAAGTAAACAATTCTCTTTCATTTTGATAGAAAGTCAGCCCTTTCTCAAACTTTCCTTGAAACACATTTTCTTGAAAATTTTGAATAAAAAAATAATTTTCTATAACTTCAAAACAAAGACTAGAAGGTGAGATTTCAGAAGGCTATAATTAAGCAGATTGATATTTACCATACATAGTGTCAGAAATGCCAATAAAGTTAAATAAATGAGTACCGGTATTTTAAATTTCTCAGTAATGTAAATATTGCCTCAATAAACCTCAGTGTAATCAGCTTTCTGATTACCATATATTAACTCTAATTGGTCTTCTTGAGGAACTAACTCTTTATTTAAAGGAGATCACAATGAACTGCTTTCCACTGAAGGTTTCAAAATTAGCAGAATTCTCCCTAATAAACAATGTTTTCCTTCAGTGTGAAAGGAAAATGAACTACGGAATGAACGTTGGGCCATTCTACCACATTCTAGCTGTGTGATCTTGCAAAGTTGAGTAACCTCAGTGTCCTTATTTATAACATGGAGATAATAGTATCTATCTCATATGCTGTTGCCAGGACTAATGATATAAGGCACCTGATGCACTGATTGGAATATTGAGGCCATCAGTGAATATTTCCCAGTACAAGATTTTCCTTGAAATTTTCATTAAATAGGTTATGGGCTCCTGGTTTGAAATTATTGGTGGTTTTAATATATTCATATTTCGTAATAGTATTTCAAGTAGGGACAAAGTTGGGCTTATCAATAATGGAAAACCCAAATCAAACTAGCTAAAAGATTTAATTTTATTGGCTCACATAACAGGAAGATCAAAGTTAAGTTGGCTCTAATTCCATTTCTCTATGATTTGGTCAGCTTCCTCCTCCTCTAGGTGTAAGGTTTAACCTCAGGCTGATTTTCCTTATTGGTCACAAGGTGGCTTCTAGCAGCAATAAGGAAATATACATCTTTGTTCATATCTAGTGAGCAATATACTCTTTTTTGTGACTTTATCTTAAAAGAAAGGTTCTTTTTCCCTTGTCCAGTAAAAATTCTCTTAAGACCATCTGACATAGCCCTGCCCATCCTGAACCAAGCACTGGCAAAGAAGAAGGATTTACGTGATTGGCTTAAGCTAATCAAGAACTGCCCTCCACTGGAGTTAATTCTGTAATGCAGAGGTAGACAAGCTTTTTCTGTATTGAGCCAGATAATAAATATTTTAGGCCATATGATCTCTGTCACAACTACTCAACTCTGTAGCACAAAAGCAGCCACAGACACCACAGACAACATGTACACAAATGAGCATGGCTGAAACTTTTTTATGGACACCGAAATCTGCATTTCACATAATTTTCATCACAAAATATTAATCTTCTTTTCATTATTTTTCAACCCTGAAAAATGTAATCACCATTCCTACCTTAAAAGCCCTACAAAATCAGGCAGTAGGCCATATTTTGCACATGGGTTATAGTTTGCTCTGTCATTTTTCCATTTACAATGGAAAGAGGTAGAATGAAATATTTGGGAGTTAGCCATAATACATACCTGGAATGTTTCAAAGTTAGTCACTATAATTACCTCAAAAGTCCCTTCCAATTTTGAAAATGTATGATACCATAAAACAGTATTTAAATCTATTTTTCAATTTTTTGGAGATAAGTAGTTACAAAACCCTTTCATTAATTTGAAATAAAAGATACGATAAATTATCAACACAACATCACACTGAAACCTTGATAAGATGGAAAAGTGTATATAAAATGTGTATTATATACTTCATAATTAAATTTGTAAAGTAGGTTATTAAAACACTGATATGATATTGTTGTAAGGCAGTTCCATCGGTAAGCTATAATATGAATCTCCAGTTTGGTATTCTAATCAGAACCAAAAGCAATCATATAATAAAACTTGCACATGTTTATGCTTTTTAATTTCTACTAAAGCACCTTCCTTGGCTTGAGCACTACAAAAAACCCATAGGTCTCTAGATTCACAGTCTTTCAGAGATAAGGTCTTTATTTAAAATAGTTATATAAGGGAAAGTAAATACTTTAAAAAAAAAAACACTCATCTGTTCATTAGTCACACGGTAAACTCCTCCAAAGCATAACTACATCAAATAATATATTAATTAAATGGAAGAGTTAAGAATATAACTTATACTGAGGTGAGATTTAAGTATCAAAGGGACTATGATTCAGTAATCACTTAAATGGTTCTCTTTAGCGCTATAATACGTATTAATGTTAACTTGAAAAGTAGGAAAGCATAACGGACCCTAATGGCTTCGGGCCCAGAGTCAAGTCCTGCAATCACAGCAGGTTTTGATGCCTAAATAAGACAATCTAGCCTGCCAAAGCATAATGCTAGGATCTGGATGATAGGAGGAAAAGCAAGAGGAAAAAGGATAAATAGGTCACAGTCTTCTAACACTAAGCAGGCTCTTAAAAAACTAGTAACATTTGTAAAAGGCCTCAGAAAATGAAAAATTATTTTTCATCCTAATCAGGTGATTATATTATCATAACCAATTCATCTTGAATGAAAGCCCCTAAAAGTCATGAGATTTTGCAGATTCTATATAAATCTCTGCCTCTTTAAAGATTATCATATAAATGCTTTGAAAACCGATTGTCTTAACTTACAAAGATACTGGGGAAGTAATGGGGATTTTGAAGGTTCTAAATTCTGTGGTTTGGTTGCCACACTAACAGGAGCGTGTGTACTAAAGATGTAAACTACCATGGTATACTTACTTTTCAGACCAAGGATTATCACAGCACAGCATGTCAAAAAATATATAGCTATTTTCATACCCCTAAATCTGCAGATTATATTTCAGGGGAACAAACTGTGGATTTTTCCTTCAATGAAAGATTTTTGAACAACAAAGTTTGTTTTAATAAGTTGAGAGCTATGATTGATAATCTGTCCATGGTACTAATTTTGATTTGGTTTTAACTTCTTCCTAACTCCCATGGACAAAATTAGGTTAAAGTATATACACTGCAGAGACAATATTTCCATTATTAATCTTTATAATGCTTAATTTCAAAGAGATTAACATAGACCATAAAATTAGCTGTAATTTACATGAATATAATTAGGAAGCATTTTCAATACAATTAAACTCCATATTAAATTGTGGTAAGAAAATATATCTGGAGAATTTTGGATTTGAAAAACTTAAGTAATATTTTGAAGAATGAAGTTTAAATTTATTGAGTTCTCCGAAACATTGGGAAATAGATATATTTTAAATATATAAATTATTTAGATATAAATAGATATATTTTAAATTAACTTTATCCAAAAGAAAATACTACTTTAATTACACCAGAAATTCTTGACAGATCTGCCAGACATGAATGGGATTTTTTACTACTAAGTCTACAAAAATCCCTTTAAAGAATTATCTGAATCTATTAAAAATATATCAGAACATTGATATAAAAATCTTTGATCATTTCAGAACAATATCCGGGTCATATTCCTCTGCTAGGAAATGTCTGAAAAACATTAATGCTGCAGAGCCTGTACTAGGGTTTAGAGCCCTAAAAGATAAACTATTAGATCTAACTTTTAGAAAATTGAATTTTGTGACAAATATATGTTAATAACTGTCTAACATATAAAAATAATGATAACTAGGAGGTGAGGAAAATTCCAGGTTTTATTGTTAATCACTATGGTCACAAATTATCATGAAACAGAATAACATTACAAAATTTATGATTATGGGTTAATCAAAAGAAATTTCCATTTCTGCAAATGTCACCTTTGACATAGCACTTTCAATTTGCTATTTATGGGAGAAATGGCTTCCTCTTAACTTCATAAGTTGCTGTGATAATAAAATATTAGAATGGATGTACAAATACTTTGCAAAGATAAAAGTCCTAAAAATGTAAAGCATGCTTATTTATTACACACCTAGTAAGGCAGCTTAATTGTCATAAAGTAAAAAACAGCAGTAAGTAAAAAATAAGATAATTACAAGCTATAGGGAGAAAATATTTTAATGAGACTTTATTGAGGGCAGAAGTAAATAACTTTTGTTTTAAACAAAGTCAAATTACAATTAATAAGAGGAAACTTCATTAATGGTTGTAAAGGAATCTAAGATAATAATGATCAACACAAATATTTATAATCGTATTTTTCTATGTGATGTTAGCTCTAAACTACTGACATATTTTAATGTCATTTTACAGGCTACTCTCCGCTGAAAATGGGACATTCAAGTTGAGCTTCTTCAGAGTCAGAAAGATACAGACTAATTAGAATAACAGACTAAAACGCTGTCTGGGGTATCAAGACTTCATTTGAACTACTTTCATTGTAGGGATAGACTTAGAGAATGTAATTTGCCTGAAAAAGCCAGATTTAACACAGCCGACCTTCACATATACTATAGACTGGAGCTTGGGATGGGGGCAGGGCTACGGAAAAGAAGTATAATTTTAGACAATAAAAATGAATTAAGGTGATAAAATGAATAGAGTTTTAGTCAAACTACTGAAAGAAAATTTCCTCATGGGAATAACTTGCTAAGGAAAGCATTAAACATTACACACTTTAAGAAATGTAAAGCCTGGTAAAAGTATAAAGGGTATGTTCTGAGGCTAATTTTGCTAGGCTGAAGAATTTGACAGCTTCATTATATTTAATGAGTAAAAAACTTATTTGAATCAGCATTTTCAAAGCTAATGCTATCACTGAATTAAGCAGCAGAAATAAACTCCTTAGGGTAAGACCCGTCACCTTCTGAGTCTTAGTTTCTTTATTTGTGAAATAAGGATAACAATAATAATAACAAGCCCCAGGTTTCAGTATCAAAAAGATAATGTACAAACTTAAGAGTTTCCTAAACTTCAAAGTACTATGAAAAGCCCAGCCATTTCATTCCTAACTACAATATAAAAATGCGTTTTGAGTATTAGAAAGACTCTATAATGTAACGCTAAGAAATCAAGCTGGACAGCTACTATTTCAGCATTCTTAGAAAGTCTGCTAATTTTTAAGTTTAATCATTTTCTCTAACTCTTGATTTAGCACAAACTACTATGCTATAATCAACTTTATAAAGTCTTTTAGGCTTCAATTATGTAATTTAAACAGTAACCTCCTTATAAGTGTTATATGGAACTTAAGGGAGGAAGGCTTATCTTTTCTGTTTGAGGTTTTTGTGTGTGTGTGGGGAGGGGGGTTTTAGATTTTTAATATTTTTCCTTAATATTGTGAGTCAACATAACTTTCCATATTTATTTTTCTTTTCACATATATTGCAATGTGTGCATGACTATCAGCACCAATGGCCAAATCAATAATTTTTGAAATGATCAATCTGTCATGAAAATTTGGGCAACATCTATTTCAAGATATCTCTTTTTCTTCCGACAGCAGCTGCAGTGCAATAGAAGGAACACTAGGCTTAAAGTCAGAGGCCCTTGGATGGAATCCGAGCCATGAAAATTTTAATTTCTAGTGTCTCATTGAAAAATCAAAATGACACATACATTATGAGGCTGTTATGAAGATTAGATATGTCACTTTTCTAACATATTATCTTATTTATATGCTCAAGAAAACACAAATACAGTTTTGGTTTTGGTTTTTCTCCCCAATTCTACAATATAATTAGGATATTTAAGTGCCCCTAAGTCTTTTTACTTCACATATAAATTTCATATGGAACTGATTTTATTTTCCCAAACTAGAAATTTGAAAACAAACAAAAATCTGCCTCAGTCTTTTCTTTGTTTTTGTTTTTAAAACCTCCATCAATCATTTCATTTATACTCTTTAAAAACTCATTTCTGTGTATTTTTATTATTTTGTTTTTATTAAAATATGTTGTCCTCTAGATCAAAAGATATAAGAGTTATTGGACTCTATTTCTGTAATTGCTCTCTGCATTTCCCAAATAAAACTGTCTATGTTATATAAACATAATAGGATTCTAATACAAATCATTCATCTCAGGCGCTAGTCACAATATTAAATTACAAAACAAATTTCAACTGCATCACTTGGCTTCCTCTGGAATTCAAGAGTTTTAATTCACTTTAAATAAATAAATGGCCAGACATTTCTGTCTATTTTAAACTAACATGTTTTTTGTTTTCTGAAATTTTTTCATTTGGTTATTTCATGTGTTTGAATATTAGAAAATCAATCTTCAATTTCCTTAAATTTTCTAATGGTGACCATCTAAATATGACAGTGAAAAACAATAAATACCGAATGGGAGTCAGGATATCTAGGCTGTTGTCCTAGGCTTGGCACTGACAAGCTAGACCATATTTCTCTAAGACTCAACTTCTTTTATAGCAAACGAAGGGGTAGGAGAAATGACTTTTAAGGCCCCATACACTGATCATGAGAATTTGTTTTCCAAAGTTCACACATGTATGGAATTATAAAGGAAAGAGAGTAACAAAAAGCAGCTGTACACATAAAAGTAAAATAAACTAAAAGAAAAAAAGATATACCTGCAATTTCTTCTAAAGTGTTGGCATGCATGTCCAGCAACACAGTCCCATTCAGAATGCAACTTCTCAACTCGAACAAGCTGTGCAATGAAAGAGTAGCCACATAAGGCTTGCTCCACCTTTCTCCTCCATCTTCCACATCTTCTTCAAACTTCAACCACCTGTACAAATAAACATTATTATCAGTACATTGTACATTATATTGTAGATGAATGATCCTTTATCCCAATAACAACAGGTAGAAACAGAAAGTTATTCATATTGCTTCTTGGTTTTATGGGTTTTGCAAATATTTAAAAACTAGCCCAAGGCATTCAATTTATTTTATTTTAGTTCCATTGAACTAGCATTCTTTTGTAATTGAAAAATAATTTAAAACAATACAAACTCATGTTATTTTTGTTAATTTGTCTAGCTCTGAAGAAACATTTTAATAAAAATGTATAACCAGGTAGTCACAGTGAATCTTTTGTAAAACTAATAGGGTATACTTCTTCATGGAAAGTTAATTGTCATTGAAAAAGAAAATGAAAGAATACTCATTTTCCTTTAGTGGAAGTTCTTAAACCTGAATATTTTAATCTCTTGGTAAAATATTAGATTTTTAGGGAGGCTAGTATAATTTGTGGACTCTTCTATAGGAAAAATCCTTATTAGGCTTGTTTTGATGAAAGCTAATGATAGCAGTCACTTCCTAGGCACTGAATATATGAAGATTGAGCTCAGACTCCATTTCCTAGGTGTACATCCCAGGGATGGACAATAGGAGAAAAGCCTTGATATCATGATGTCAAATGAGAGACCACTGCCTTCTTGGAGTGAAACAAATAGTAATACCTGGGATTGTATGTTAGCAAGATAAACAGAATGGTTTGTAAAGAGAAACCAGTGATTGTATTGCTCTGGCACAAGCCACTCAATCTCTTATCCTTTTAGACACTTGTTCTCTAATCTTAATAGATGACGAATTTAATTTCACCATTTCTAATGAAACTTAGCCTAAATTGCGTTCCCCCAATCTCATCCTTATCATTTCCCTCATTCCTTCTTTCCTTAGTCATTTTTGGCCCTACTTCCTCTCTCCAAGCAGTATAATCCAAATTCTTTATATGATGTTATAATACTGTTTTATGTAATCAAATAATCCAACTTCAACAAACAATAAATACATTGGAGTAATTAGTTAGGGAATTAGGTAAATTAGCACAAAGTAACTAACCAAAAGAGCTAATCAGACTGATTAATGTGTAGAGTAGCAAGAGATCAAGAAAGCTATGGATCTCTCTCTAGTGTTCAGAGAACAAAAAAATTGTTAGAAAGTGAAAAAGAAACCAATAGGGAAGAATAGCTATGCCTGACAGAAGTTCACAGACAAGGAAGAATAGCTATGGTTATACAGAACACATGGAGTTGAAAAAAACTTACATGTAAGCCCTAAATCACTTATAGTATCTCTTCAATGCTGGGATTTTTATAGAATATTTTTATTTACAGAGTCAGGAATTTTACATATTGGTGATTTCTAAAGTTTTTCAGCCCTTAACAGGGCCGTAATACCTCATAAATATGTGATGGTCATTAATATTGCTCATGAACTATAGCTGGTTCTCCCTCTCTTACTAGTAAAGAGTTGGATATCACTACCTGGCTCCTTTTTCATTAGTGAGTCCATGTGTCTGTGACTGGTTCTGGACAATGAGTTGGGAACAAAAACTATGTGTATGTCACTTCCAAACTGGAGCATTTAATTGTCAAGATGAGACCCCATGGAGCTCTCTTTTTCCCTGTCATGGCAACCAGCAATGTTCAAGAAAGAGGCTGCTCTACCAGCTGTGGTCCCTAAGTAACTACCATGAAGAGATGAGCAGAGCCTCCATTGATCCATGATGGACATGGATCATAAGCCATAAATAAACCTTTGCAGTTTTAAGCCATTGAAATTGTAGGATATTTTTATAGCATAATTTAACCTATCTCAACTGATAAAAATCACCATTTTAGCTATTCATGCCAACATAAAATCCTAATTAGAATTAATGGTGAGAGTGAATATGATTTTATTAAATATTATAATTTAATAATATGTTGTTTAATATATTATATTTAATAAATATATATTTCTTGCCAGATATAAGAGTAAGGCAATGGTCATATTATGATGTCAATATTAAAAAGGATCAACCTCTTGGCAGACATTTTGAAATAGTATAGTATTGTAGAAAGTACCTTGTACTAATTGAGGATAAAAAGAAACCTACTAATAGGTTTTGTTCCTAGTCTACAGCTAAACCATCATGTGATCAAGGAAAAGTCATTTAACTTCTCTAGGCCACAGTTTTCTCATCTGTAAAATGATGAGGCAAATTGAACAACCCATTAAATAATTTCCCAAGATCACCTGACCACCTTATTAAACCAGGATTCAACTCAAGTTGTTTGTAACTTTGTTTTTCTCCAGAATCTGTGCCCATTTCCCACCATAATATAATTACTTCAATTAAATTTATGGTCCTTCTCAGCTCAAAGATCTTATGCTAATACCTATAAATGGAAAAATGATTTGACCTTTAATTTTTACCTTTGCCTGGAACCAATCTCAAGTTGAAAAATGTTCTTTGTCCTCTCTTTCTCTTTTTACAGTATCCACATTTTTTTCTTTATTACCTACCATACTAGATAACAACAGGTGGTTTTTCTTTGTGAGTAAGATTCAAATATTCTATTCTTTGGAATGGGCTATAATGGAACTTTCCAAGGGTAACTTTCCACCAGGAGAGTGGGTACAACTTTTATCAAATCTTCTATCACCTTGTATACTACTGACACATGATGTAGTTTTCAGACAAAAAGATCAAAAGAAAAGGAGATTATACAGCAGCCCTTATGCTAGTGTGGTTTGGATTGAAGAACTATTTGGCATTTGAAATCTACTGTCCAGTCATTGGATGGTAAAAAAGACTTAAGGTAATAAAAAGTTGTAAATAATGTTTGGGGGAATATAGATTTTTCTCTATGGGAAAATGTCCTCAGTTAAGGTTTCTGGAGCTATAGTACTGTCTGTCACCCCTAAATATAAAATTGCTTCTAAAGTACTGTCTTTAAAAATTTTACTCAAGTATAGAATCCTGAAAAGTGTTTGTATGTTACTAAAAAACAATATTATTTCTTAATTACTTAAGTATAAATCTATAAACTTACCCATACGTTAATATTGTTTTTAAGTTTTAATAACATTAACAAAAATTCGTTTTTAAAATACTTACAGGCCTCTTGATCTGTATAAAATGATCAAGTCCTTTCTTATAAGGTTAAATTTTACTTCTGGATAACAGTAAAGATGATTAAAGAAGTGAAAAAGCATCTATGAATCCCCATAAGATGTGGGGTGGGAAGGCATATATATGTGTGTGTATGTGTGTAGTTCTATGCATGTTTATTCCATGTGTAGATTCACATAAACACCATAATCAAGACACAGAGCTGTTCCATCACCACAAAGGAAATTCCTCATGCTACACCTTTACATTCTCAGTCCTCACTCTGTTCCTGGCAACCACTAATCTATTTTTCATCACTACAGTTTTGTTATTTTGAGGATATTATCTAAATGGAATCATACAGTTTGCAACCTTTTGAGATGGATGTTTTTTCGATTAAGCATAATGCTCTTGAGATCAATCCAAGTTGTTGTATGTATCAGTAGTTTGTTCCCTTTTATTGTAGAGTAATATTTCATTACATGAATAGATGTATCAGTTTGTTTAACAATTCATCCATTGGAGTACATTCAAGTTGTTTATAGGTTTTGCTATTACAAATAAATCTGCCATGAATTCTCATGCAGAGGTTTTTATGTGAATGTAAGTTTTCATTTCTCTGGGATAATTGCCCAAGAGGACAATTGCTAGGTCACATAGTAAATGAATGTTTAGTTTTGTAAGAAACTCCCAAACTGTTTTCCATAGTGGCTCTACCATTTTACATTCACAATGTATGAGAGATCCACTTTCTCTGTATCCTCACCAGTATTTATAATTATGACTATTTTTTATTTTTACTATTCCATTAGGTATGCAGTGATACCACATAGTAGTTCTAGTTTGCATTTTCCTAATGACTAAAGATGTTGAACTTTTTTTTTTTGAGACAGGGTCTCTGTTGCCTGGGCTAGAATGCAGTGGTGTCATCATAACTTTCTGCAACCTCAAACTGTTGGGCTGAAACAATCCTCCTGTCTCAGCCTCTTAAGTAACTGGGACTACAGGCATCAACCACCAGACCTGGTCAATTTTTCTGTTTTTTGTAGAGACCAGGTCTCTTTATGTTGCTCAGGCTGGTCTAAAACTCCTGGTCTCCAGCGATCATCCCACCTCAGCCTTCCAAAGCGCTTGGGTTACAGGTGTGAGCCACTGTGCCTGCCCCCTTGAATATCTTTTCATGTGCTATTTTTCATCTGTGTCTCCTTTTTGATGAAATGTCTGATTATGTCTTTTGCCCATTTTTCTAATTGATTTGTTTATTGTCATATCGTTGAACTTTGAGAGTTCATTATATATTCTACAAATAACAGTTTTGTTGACTATACGGTTTGCAAATATTTTCTCACTGTGTCTAGCTTGCCTTTTCATTCTCTTAACAGGATCTTTAACAACACAAAAGTTTTAATTTTGGTAAAGCTCAATTTATGAATATTTTCTTTTATGAACTGTGCTTTTGGTATTATGTCTAAAAACATATTACCTTAGCTCTAGGTCCTGAAGATTTTCTCCTATGTTTCTTCTAAAAGTTTTATAGCTTTATGTTTTATATTTAGATTTATGATCTATCTTTGAATTAATTTTTGTGTGCACTATGAGGTTTAGATCGAGGTTAATTTTTTTGCCTATAGATGTCTAATTGCTCCAGCATCATTTTTTGAAGAGACTTTTCTTCATCCAGTTAATAGTTTTTGTCCTTTGTCAAAAATCATTAAGCCATACTCGTGTTGGTTTATTCCTTGGTTCTCCATTCTGTTCCAGTGATCTATGTGTCTATCTGAAATGACATTTTAAAAACAAATCAAGAGATATATTCTTTCCTTTAGAATAATTTTCTTCAAATTGGGGGCTTGGTTCTATTAGAAAATAATGGAGTCCTGGGGAGTTCCAAGCAGTTTGGTAGTTAAGGTAACCAAATATAAGTTATATGTACGGATGGTTTGATGTACCCATGGGTTTTATGAGTATTACAGGAGGAGGCAGAAGGTACTTTCCATAAAAAGGAACCCACAAGTTACAAATATCAAGTTACTAAAGATACTAAACATTTCAAAATTCAGTGCTTTATGCCAGCTCCAGAATGAAGCCAAAAGCTTTAAGAGATATTTAAATGAATATTTTTAAAGAAACTATTAAAAATGATATATATATACATAAATACATAAGTATATCTCTCTTTCTGTTTTTCATTCCATTTCATCCTTCAAAGACAGAAATTAACAGAACTTGGAATACACCAGATACTGTTTTAAGATTTGTAGTCACTGACTATACTGTCAGTTGCAAAATGCCTGATTGCAGTTAATGACCTAAAGTGCTGCAATTTGTTGCAGTATTCGAATAAACTCTGCTGACATTTGTTTGAACAGCAAACCAAGGCAAACAGAGTCCCAAAGCATGAATGAGATGTGATGGATATTGCAAAAAAAAAAAAAAAAATCAAAATTGCAGGCCAATTGCATGAGCTTTTCTATGGGGGATTTAAACCCTGAGCAGATTATTTTCATTTCCTTTAGTATGTCTGGATCTGTTTTTCATCCAAGATTAGCACATTGGAGTTTCTTTCTACTAAACAACATTAAATAGGTGTTTCATGAATTCTTTGAAGATTAAGTTGGTAATCTCCTCTAAAATACTCATATTAAAAATATACAAAATAAAATTCTTCTGCTAATTAGAAATAGGTGTTTTCTAGAGAACTTAACTCTGTGTATTCTATTCCCACTAACTGAATTTAACTTTTCTAAGAATTTTTATTCTCTGATTCTACTCAAACAAAAAGGAGTTACTATCATCCAAGATTGTAGCCTTGGGGAAGTAATGAATGTCACGAAAAAAAATCCTCTTTTAGGAGAGCTGGGGGACATAGCAGGAGAGGGGTCATAGTTAGGGTGGGGCTAGAGAATAACATGTAATCATATAATACCTATGCTCATCTTAAGAGGAAATGAAGTATATCAAAACCTACTGTTTGATATAATAATCCTTTTCCATACTACCATGTATGTATCAGAAGCCTAACTGCTATTCCCTGCTTTGCCTCTTCTGAGATCATTTGTGGGAAGCGTTTTTAAAGGGCAACCGCAGTGAGTCAAACATGTTGTCTCCACAATTGCACAGCTGTGGTAGCTTTACTCACTTTTCTATTAATAACATCATATGTTATTTATAAGAAGGACATTGTAATTGTGTTGATTTCATTAGCCTCTTCATATGGCTTCTTTTAGGGCTTTTAAAAGTGAACAGCTGGTTTTAACAAACATTTATTAAATAATTATGATTCAAAATTTAGCTTCAAAATCTAAAACTTTGAGTTTCACTTGGCAATGACGGTGGGATAAATTATTAAAGATGTGATATGTGACAGGTGCTGTGTGTTGATAAAATATCCTTTTTACTTCTACTGTTAGAGTAGAAAATTATTAATCCCACCTGGAATACTAAACAAAAGAAAGAAGTACTTCAAATGGTTATGCTAATGATTTATTAGAATTAAATTGCATTTGAAAAATCAGATGGAATCATGAATTAACTAAAATTAGCCTTTTTAGATGAACTAAGGCAACCAGAACAAAATTACTTCTGCCACTTAAAAATTCACTACATTGTGAAGTCCTCAATATATACATTCTGCTCTTCCCTGAAGTATTGCATAACATCTCAAGTTCATCCACACACTTCTTCAATGGCTGTTACTATTTTGATTGCTCATCAGATGTCTCGCTGAACCTCAAACAGCTGTGCCACACATAAGGTTCCAGGAGCATAACTAAGAACACAGGTCCTATCTAATAACATTAGAGAATGCTAATAATTAACTTGATTATCTCTTTTATTCTTTTAAATAAACAGCGACATATTTTGGTGGTGTAGGATAAGCATGGTATTCAAGTTAATCCATTAGGGCATGATAAAATCCTACCTGCTCAATTGCGACAGAGTGAAAAAGCTAGATTCTAGCATTGCTTCTGCCATCTACTAGCTTTATAAGAGTGGGCAAGGTACAAGGAAGTTATTGGTTAAAAGGAATGTAGGAAGTTGAAAAATCACCAATCACTTTAAAAAAAAAAGAAGTTACTCACACCAAAATATATATTCCAATCTTACTTCTCAGCTCTATTATATAATATGAGAGTAAAGAAAGGAATCTAAAACAAATGCTCCCAAAAAGTGCTTCTTAGTATTAATTATAGATTAAAGAGACTCTAACAAGGGCTGTCTAATCATCACAACCACCAGATCTTCTTTCAAGTCATCCAGGAACACCTGTTTCTAGCAACCAGTGGAAGACAGATGGTTCTAGCCTTAAACAGGGAGATGTGCATTTCCTTATCAACAACTCTTTCATTATGAAAGAGCAAAAATTATATCACTAATTTGTGGAGAAGATGATCACATATTGCCTCTCTGTCACCAAATAAAGAACATGAGTGTATATATATATATATATATATATATAAACTCCGACATGGTTACTTTTTGATGCAGTTGGAAAAGGTAGAAGGCTGTTAATCTTAAAACATACCATGTTATATAAAAACTATTTTAAATTTAGTCTCATATTTAAAATATTACAATAGAAAGCATCATAGCAAAAAATTAATTTATGAAAATTTTTCATTAAAAAAGATAATTCACACAGAACAACATACAACTAATTTAAAGTATTCAAAAAGGCAAATAAAGAAAATAATGATTTGACATAAAACAGATAAAGGATATGATTCACAGGAAAAAAATAAAAACATGCAAGAATGTTGAACCTTACTAATAACTAAAGAAATCAAATTTAAAAATGAGATTTATGTTTCATCTATAAAATTGACAAACAATTTAAACAGTTTGATAATTCAGTGCAGAAGGATCTGGGGGAAATAAACACTCTCATACAGTATTAGCAGAAATGTAAATTACTAAAACATGTTATGAAAGTAATTTTGCATTATCTATCAAAGTAAAAAATGTCTTCTCTTTTTGCTTCATAAATTCCACTGTTAGAAATTCACCCTACATGAATATCTACAAAATAATGCCAAAGTATTTGTTTAAATGATCATTGCAGCAATTTTTATTTAAAAAAATAAATCTAAATGTTTATTGACACTGGCTAAATAAAGTACATCCACATAATTAAATGCAATTCAGTCATTAAAAATACTGTATAAATCTGTATTGCTAATATGGAAAATGTTCCAAATATATTATTAAGTGAAAAAAGTAAGGCATAAATACTGTATATTATATAATCCCTATTATGTATATTAAAAAGGGCATATATTTACATGCAGACCCCAGTATTAAATTTTTTTTGGAAAGATGCACAAAAAGATATTAACAGCAATTAACTTTGAAGAGGTACTGTGAATAAGGGTAGAGAAATGCTTTTTACTTTTCTACCCTCCTATACTTTTTGAGTTTTAAATATTGACAGTGTTTTATTTTTTTTTAATTTTATATTTTCCCTGATGTATGTATTTTTATTTTTTTTTATTTTGGCGTAATATGGGGGTACCTATGACAAATGTTTAGGTTACATATATTGCCTTTGCCCCACCCGAGTCAGAGCTTCAAGCATGTCCATCCCCTAGATAGTGCATCCCGTACCCATTAGGTATGAATATACTCATCCCTGCCTCCCCCTCCCACCTGCCCGACACCCAGTGAATGTTACTACTATATATGCACATAAGTGTTGAACAGTTAATACCAATTTGATGGCGAGTACATGTGGTGCTTGTTTTTCCATTCTTGTGATACTTCAGTTAGTAAATCGGCTCCAGCTCTATTCAGGATAATGCAAGACATGCTAGATCACCATTGTTTTTTGTGGCTGAGTAGTACTCCATGGTATACATATACCACATTTTATTAATCCACTCATGTATTGATGGGCACTTGGGTTGTTTCCACATCCTTGCAATTGTGAATTGTGCTGCTATAAACATTCTAGTGCAGATGTCTTTTTTATAGACTGTCTTCTGTTCCTTTGGATAGATGCCCAGTAATGGGATTGC
Organism: Avahi laniger; assembly: GCA_963575035.1. Classification (NCBI taxonomy): domain Eukaryota; kingdom Metazoa; phylum Chordata; class Mammalia; order Primates; family Indriidae; genus Avahi; species Avahi laniger. Next base: position 45,448 of record CAUYSK010011818.1, on the reverse strand, counting down.
TGAATCAAATGGTAGTTCTACTTGTAGCTCCTTGAAGTATCTCCATATTACTTTCCACAGAGGTCATACTAGTTTGCAGTACCACCAGCAGTATATGAGTGTTCCTATCTCTTCGCATCCATACCAACATTTATTGTTTGGGGACTTTGTCATAAAAGCCATTCTCTCTGGAGTTAAATGATATCTCATTGTGGTTTTGATTTGCATTTCCCTGATGATTAGAGATATTGAATCAGCCTGAGCAAGAGTGAGACCCTATCTCTACTAAAAATAGAAAGAAATTAGCTGGACAACTAAAAATATATAGAAAAAAATTAGCCAGACATGGTGGCGTATGCCTATGGTCCCAGCTACTCGGGAGGCTAAGGCAGAAGGATTGCTTAAGCCCAGGACTTTGAGGTTGTTGTGAGCTAGACTGACACGACGGCACTCTAGCCTGGGCAATAGAGCAAGACTGTATCTCCAAAAGAAAACCAAAAAATATACGGAGAAATATTGGCATTTTTTCATATATTTGTTGGCCATTTGTGTGTCTTCTTTTGAAAAGTTTCTGTTTATGTCCTTTTCCCACTTTTTAATGGGGTTGTTTGGTTTTTTTCTTGCTGATTTTCCTGAGTTCTACATAGATTCTTGTTATCAGCTGTTTATGGGATATGTAGCATGGGAATATATTCTCCCACTCTGTAGGTTGTCTGTTTGCTCTTGTGATTGTTTCCTTGGCTATGCAGAAGCTTTTTAATTTGATCAGGTCCTATTTGTTTATTTTTGTTGTTTCCATGATTGTCTTTGGCATCTTCTTCATATATTCTTTGCTTAGGTCAACATCTATAAGAGTTTTTCCAACATTTTCTTCTAGAATTCTTATAGTTTCAGGCCTTAGGTTTAAGTCTGTTATCCACTGTGAGTTGATTTTTGTGAGAGGTGAGAGGTACAGATCCTGTTTCAGTCCTCTACATGTGGCTACCCAATTTTCCCAGCACCATTTATTGAATAAGGATTCTTTTCCCCAGTGTATGTTTTTGTCTGCTTTGTTAAAGATTAGATAGCTATATGAAGACAATTTTACATTTGGGTTCTCAGTTCTGTTCCATCGGTCTATGTCTCTGTTCCTGTGCCAGGACCATGCTATTTTAGTTGCTATAGCCTTGTAGTATAGCTTGAAGTCTGGTAAATTCATGCATCCCAATTTGTTCTTTTTGCTTAAGTTTGTTTTTGCTATACAGGGTCTTCTCAGGTTCTATGAAGCATAGAATTATTTTTCTAAGTCTTTGAAAAAAGATGTTGGTATTTTAATAGGGATTGCATTGAATCTGTAGATCACTTTGGGTAGTATAGACATTTTAACCACGTTGATTCTTCTGATCCATGAGCATGGTGTGCCTTTCTACCTGTTTATGTCTTCCGCTATTTCTTTCCTCAGTGTTTCATAGTTCTCTCTGTAGAGGTCTTTCACTTCCTTAGTTAAATGTATTCCTAGGTATTTTATTTTCTTTGTTGCTATTGTAAAGGGCATTGAGTTTTTGATTTGGTTCTCAGTTTGACCTTCATGGCAGAATCTTTGGGATTTTCTAGATATAAGATCATATCGTCAGCAAAGAGCGATAGTTTGATCTCTTCTGCCCCCATTTTGGTGCCTTTGATTTCCTTCTCTTGTCTGATTGCTCTGGCTAGGTCTCACAGCACTATGTTAAATAGAAGTAATGATAGAGGGCAACCTTGTCTGGTTCTAGTCCTAAGTGGTAATGCTTTCAATTTTTCGCTGTTTAGTATGATGTTGGCTGTGGGTTTGTCATATATGGCTTTTATCATTTTTAGGTAAGTCCTGGCTATACCTATTTTGTTAAGTGTTCTTATCATAAAAGGGTGCTGAATTTTGTTGAATGCCTTTTCTACATCTATGGAGAAGATCATATGGTCTTTGTTTTTACTTCTATTTATGTGGTGAATTACATTTATAGATTTGCATATGTTAAACCATCCCTGCATCTCTGGGATGAAGCCCACTTGGTCATGATGGATTATGTTTTTGATATGGACTTGAATTCGGTTTGTTGGATTTTGTTGAGAATTTTTGCATCTATATTCATAAGGGATATTGGTTTGTAGTTTTCTTTTTCTGCTGTGTCCTTTCCTGGCTTTGGTATCAGGGTGATGTTGGCTTCATAAAATGTGTTGGGGAGGATTCCTTCCTTCTCGATGTTGTGGAATAATTTCTGCCGGATAGACATCAGTTCTTCCTTGTAGGTCTGGTAAAATTTGGGTGTGAAACCATCTGGTCCAGGACTTTTCTCTTTTGGGAAGGTTTTTTATTGCTGCTTCAATTTTGATGCTTCACACTGGACTGTTCAGGAATTCTATTTCTTCCTAATTGAGCCGAGGAAGGCTGTGTGTTTCTAAGAATTTGTCTGTTTCCTCCATGTTTTCAAGTTTATGTGCATAGAGATTTTTATAGTATTCATAGATGATATTTTGTATTTCTGTGGTATCAGTTATAATTTCTCCTTTTTCATTCCTGACTGAGCTTATCAGAGTCCTTTCTTTTCTGCTTTTGGTTAATCTAGTGAGTGGTGCGTCACTTTTGTTTGTCTTTTCAAAGAACCAACATTTTGTTTTATTAATCTTCTATGTGTTTTTTTGCTATCAATTTCATTTAGTTCTACTCTGATCTTAGTTCTTTCTTTTCTTCTGCTGGATTTGGGATTGGTTTTGCTCGACTTTTTCCAGTTCTTTGAGATGATTCATTAGATTGTTGATTTGTGATCTTTCTGTCTTTTGGATGTAGGCATTTATGGATATAAGTTTTCCTCAGGAGTGCTTTAGCTGTGTCCCACAGATTTTGATAACTTGTGTCCCCTTTATCATCTAGTTCAAGGAATCTTTTGATTTCCATCTTAATTTCTTCCTTGACCCAATACTTATTCAGCAGTAAGTTGTTTAGTTTCCATGACTTTGTGTAGAGATGAGTGTCTCTGTTGGAGTTGACTTCTAATTTTATTCCACTGTGGTCTGAGAAGAATGCATGGTATAATTTCTATTTTTTTAAATTGTTTCTTAAAGCTGAATAGTGATAGCCACCAAAATAATAAAAATATTAGTAGGAAGAAATTCTGAAACGCAGCTTTATGTGTTAAGCTGAGAACCTTATTAAATGAGAATCATAATGATCACTCATCTAGGTTTTTTAAAAAATAATTTTTTGGAATTTTCCTGAGTAAGCATTAATTGTACAAATCTCAATTTGTATTTGTAAATGCTAGTGATAAGCATCACCTGTCTCTCAGGTTTATTTTTAATTTTAATTTTTTTGAGATGTAAATCATTCACAATCCTCTCAGAGTTCTCATGAGTAATTATATATATAAATTAATCACATATTCTGTACATAGAAGGTGTTGTAATATAAAAATGTAATCCATAAAATGACCACAGTAAAATCGGTGATAAGATGTACATAAATATAACCACTTCAATTAATTTGAATATGAGATTGCCAGTATAGTAGGGAGAGTGGAGTACCATTTATTATTCTTTGAAGTGTTTTAGGTTTCTCAGATGAAAGTTGTTAGGGAAATTAAAAGTGCTACAGTCAGAAAGCAAGATGATGCAAAGGAAAGGGAAAAAATAATAGAATACAATTCAATTCCTAAAAATTTAGTCAAAGTTTGATCATTGATTTTCTGACTTTTCCATTCTGTGGGAAGGAAAAGGCAGCAATATTCACGGAGGAAATAAATAAAAACAAAAGTTTTGTAATCTATAATCTGTAAATTAGAAATATTTGGTCATTAAATATGAAATGTTCAATTTCAAATTAAAAGGTTAGTTTATCTCAAACAAGATGCAGTACAATTAATAAAAGTATGCACCTAAACTATAGACACAGTTTTGCCATCTTAATGGTAGCTTATTTATTCCAGCAGCGAAAAAGCCTGGAGAGCAAGTGGTGATAAAATTGTGAAAGGCGTTTTCCACAGCTTGTTGAGAATTGATTATTTTTCCTTGTAAGAAGTGATCCAAAGCTTATAAGAAGTGGTAGTCAGTTGATGCAAAGTTTGGTGAATATGGTGAATATAAGAGGGTTTCCAATTCCAGCTTCCGTAGTTTGAGCAACTTTGTTTGTGTGACAGTGTTGTCTTGCAAGAGGATTGGCCTGTCTCTGTTGACCAATCCCAGCTACTTAATCCCAAGCATCCTCATCATTTTGTCCAGCTGGTTGCAGTAGACATCTGCTATAATTGATTGACCAAGTTTCATGAAGCTGTAGTGGATAATGCCAGCGTTGGACCACCAAACAAACACCATTACCTTTTCTTGATGAATATTTGATTTTAGACTGTGTTTCAGCACTTCATCTTTATTCAACCATTGTGCCAAACTCTTGTGATTGTCAGAAAGAATCCATTTTTCATCACCCATAGCAATACGGTGTAGAAATGGTTCACCTTTATGTCATGACAGCAAAGAAAGGCAAACTCTGAGAAGATTTCTCTTCTGACACTCATTTAATTCACACAGAACCCATGTACCCAGCTTCCTTACCTTGTTGATTTGTTTTCAATGCTCCAATATTGTTGGAATAATAATATCAAATCTTACTGCTAATTCACGCACAGGTTGAGTTGGATTTGCTTCCACTACAGCTTTCAGCTCATCATTATGCACCTTGGTGTCATGTTGCCCACGTGGCTCATTTTCAAGATTAAAATCACCAGAATGGAATTTCTCAAACCATCAACATACTGTACATTCATTAACCACATCCTCTCCATACACTTTGTTGATATTTTGAGCTGTCTGCGCTGCATTAGTTCCATGATGGAATGAATATTCAAAAATAACATGATTTTTTTGCTTAATCATGGTTTCAAAAAAATTGCTAAAAAAAATTTGAAAGATTATCACAAGCCCAAATGTTCATTGGAAAGACTGAGGATGTACCTTCACAATAAAAATAAAACAAGAAGTGTCAAAGTGAAATGTCAGAGATATCGGTTGTCAACCTTAGTATTAACACTTAAGGAAATCAGACATTTCATACTTAATAACCTGATATTATAAAAGTGAAATGGTATATATCAGCAAAAATGTATTTTCATGCTGACATTTTAATTTTAGTAAAATATATTAAGGATGCAAGCTTTTGAACTTCATAGCATTTACAGTTAGTTATATTGATTATAAAAGATAAATGATGATTATTTAAAATTTGATCAACATTATTTCCTTTCTATACAACTTTCTTTTCTGTCCAATTTCAACTTAAAAAAAATTCCTACCCATTAGATTATAAATAGAGACATATTAATTCCCAGTGACTATTTTGATAACTTGCTTAATACTATTCCCTAACACTATTGCCATTTGCTTCCTTCTAATTATCCTCTATTATGCAAATGGAGTGATCTTATGATTCACAGTGATCTTATGATTTTCAGATCAGTCAAGATCCCATTTATTCTACAGAAAAAAGTCCAGATTCCTTGACTTTCTGTACAACCTGACTATTTCCTACTTTCCCACTTTGATCTCCAGTTCTTGGAAACCTTATATTCTGGGAACAGGAATTTCCAAACCTTGGGCTTCACTTATCTTTCTACCTGGACTGCTATTCTGCAAGCCTGTGCTCCTCCTGGAGATTTGCTGATGGGACATAAAATTTAAAAAAAATAGAAATTGACATAAGCAAAGTAAAACTAGTCTTGCCAAATAAGCTGAACCCAAAGTACAAGGACAGTAAAAAAAAAGTCAAGTCAGCTTAACCCCAACTGGCATTTACAAGATTAACAATATGGTTTGCAATGAACTTGGAAAGAAACCAACCAGCTTTAAGATAATTAAGTGCTACCATCAAGGAAGGACTATGCAGGTGCCAAATAAGGTTGTCTGGGACACCAAATCCCTTCTTATCCTATAATGCCATAAAAATAATGAAGAACTTGAAGGAGTGTGGACCTAGTAGTATTTGTGATACTCGGGAACCAAGATGGAACAAAGAGAGCAAACAAAATAATAGATACATGTTTGTTCATTTGTTTTTAAATTTTAGTATGTATATCCAAGAGTTTCTTGAGTACCCAAGATGTTTTTATCCTCCCTCTGGCTCTTGTCAACGTAACATAGGCAATAAAACTGCCTATGGTTGCCCATCCACATTGTGGATTGCTCTTCTGCCAAAAAAACATTGTAGACCAGGAAAGAAAAAGCTTGATTTTCTGGTAGGAGAAGGAGAGATCTTGCTGGCATACCTCACCAATGCCCAGGAAGCTTGGTTCCTTCCAGCAGGGTAAGTGTAATAGAGAGTCAACTGCTATTACCTCATCCTTGAAGGCCAACTTGAATGCCATTTTCTCTTTGGTGTTTTCAAACTTGTCCTTGATTTCTCCAGATAGATTTAATTTCTTCTTATATTTGTCTGTGACACTTTACACAAACCCAACACAATATATTATATTGTCAACAAAAATGAATTCATTAAGGTTGAGGGTCTAGAGCTTCATCTTTATAGGTTCAATGCCTTGAGTATAGTCTACATTAGAAAAATGTTATTTTAATTGAATTGTTAAATTAAGCTATGAAGCTGTAAGTTTCTAAGTCATGTCTAATCCTTTTCATTCTTCAAGTTTACTTCATTTCATGAAACCTCCCTTTGCACTACAACCTATGACCAATAACCCTCTATTTCTGAAATTCCATTGAATTTATTCTTAGTATCTTATAGTTTAGAGCTTAATTAGTTCTCACATATTCATTCTCACTTTCTTGGCAGATAATTAAATTTTTGAAGATAAGAATCACATTTCATGCTATGAAATGTGTAGTACAATACTGACATCTGAGAAGTATTCAGTAAATACTTGTTGATTGGCATGTTTAGGTCAATATCCTGGTTTTCACCCAATATATTAATATCTGATACTTAATTTTAATAGTAATGGTAACAGTAAAAGACCTAAACATCAAAGTCAGATGTAATGGAATTCTGAATTGCTTCCTCCCCTGGCAATATGATTAAAAGCAACAATGGAATCAGGCTCACATTGATATGGCGCACATTTCTGCCTGTTACCGCCAATATGATCTTGAATTTAATCTCTTTAAACTTCATTTTTCTCAGGTGTAAAATGAAGATGATAAAAGTCACTACAACATAGCATTGTTGCATGGATTAATTGAGATAATGTATATAAAGCACATAGTACAATGCCTAGCACATAATAAATGCTTCATGAAATATAGATATTATTATTATTACAATTTTAAGAAAAATAATCCCTTAACCTAAGGATCTTTAAGCAGATATTGAAATTGTTTACAATGCTTTTCGTTTAAAATCTCTTCCTGTCCCAGGAAAACACATGCAAATGAATAAGGGGAGGCTATCAAAAATAGGTGCATATTTTTATTTTTTAAAAATTACACAAAGAGGCCGGGCGCGGTGGCTCATGCCTGTAATCCTAGCACTCTGGGAGGCCGAGGCGGGCGGATCATTCTGAGCTCAGGACTTCGAAACCAGCCTGAGCAAGAGCGAGACTCTGTCTCTACCAAAAATAGAAAGAAATTAATTGGACAGCTAAAAATATATATAGAAAAAATTAGCCGGGCATGGTGGTGCATGCCTGTAGTCCCAGCTACTCGGGAGGCTGAGGCAGGAGGATTGCTTGAGCCCAGGAGTTTGAGGTTGCTGTGAGCTAGGCTGACGCCATGGCACTCTCCCCCGGCGACTCTGTCTCAAAAAAAAAAAAAAAAAATTACACAAAGAATCTCTCCTCCCCCTCTCCACCCCACTGCCTCCTAAAAAATAAAAAAAATTACACGAAGAGGGTAACATTAGAGAAAACAGTGAGGTAAAAAATTTCAAAAGTCCAGGCCTTCATAAAAGCAACAATGACAAAAAAGTGCTAAAAATTTAAGAATCAACTTCTTCAGAACTCTGGAAACTAACCAATAACTCACAAGAATTCAGGCAGAGCTTATTCAAGAAAAATGGTTAAGTATCATTAAGAAGATCAAAATTTGTCTTATTTTAACTCACCCTAGTCTCATCCCCTATTCACCAGCTTAGTGGTAGTCTGAAAAATGATAGCCCACATTCCTGATACCTCTTCTGAGGGAGCAGAAGGACATCATTTACAAAGAAATGTCCACAGTAGATCTGTCTGTGGACTCCCTGGGAGATCTGTTCAAATGGCTTATCTTTATCTTGGCTAACTCAGAACTCACCCAGCTAAAATCACTACCCTTCTGGCATTTGTCCAAAACATTTATAGCTAAATATTGTAGTGGCTGCTACTTGAGGCAAAAGATAGCTGATGGGGAAAACAATAGAGTAACCAAGAAACTTGAGAGAAATGGCTGGAGAATGAGAAACTTTGGGGAATGAAGGCTTTGAAAAACTCTGACATATTCGCAGGAATCTAGAAGCCACGTGCACATGCAGGGCTGTTCACATACCCGAGAAATGCCTGGAAAGGCCCTAAGCTCTCACCTCTGACGGACTTTGAGTTTCTGCACAAGCAGAAGTAAAGGTTATAAAGAGATGTAAACCACCAGACCGATTGTCAAAGACATGTCCCAAAAGACGCAGACCCCCTCTGCAAAGACTAGGAGATTCTTTTTGTTTGTTTTGGTTCTGGGCATATAAGAAAATCTCTGTCCAAACATTAGTTGACCACTAAGTTAAAATAGATACTTAAGTATCTACAAAGAACACAGAGTTTACAAAAGTACTTTAGAAAAATCACTAAATAAAAAAAATAACTATGACATGCAGCAACAACAAACTTTAGGTTGGGGGTAATCTGATTTCCAGAGTTATCACATTAAAATATTATGTACCTATAATAATTAAAAATAGGCCAGGTGCGGTGGCTTATGCCTGTAATCCTAGCACTCTGGGAGGCCGAGGGGGGTAGATTTTTTGATCTCAGGGGTTCGAGATCAGCCTGAGCAAGAGCGAGATCCCATCTCTACTAAAAATACAAAGAAATTAGTCGGACAACTAAAAATATATAGAAAAAATTAGCCAGGCATGGTGGTGTGTGCCTGTAGTCCCAGCTACTCGGGAGGCTGAGGCAGAAGGATTGCTTGAGCTCAGGAGTTCGAGGTTGCTGTGAGCTAGGCTGATGCCACGACACTCTAGCCTGGAAAACAGAGTGAGACTCTGTCTCAAAAAAAAAATAAAATAAAATAAAGAAGAATGAAAAGTGTGTTATTAATAAAAATATTAAAAATGTTTAGTTTTAAACAAAAATTATGAGACATGATAAGAAACAAGAAAAAACAGCTCATACACAGAAAAAAAGCAATCGATGAAGCTATTTCAGAGAAAGCTCACACACTATACTTACTAGGCAAAGATTGTAAATCAGCTATATGAAGAACCAAAAGTAACCTTGTCTAAATAACTAGAGAAAAACATGAGAATGATGTTTCACAAGTAAAGAGATAGAAATTATAAAAAGAAACCAAATAGACATCCTAGAATAGAAAAGTACAATAACTAAAATGAAAAATATGCCAGAGAGGACTTGAGTAGGAAGAAAAAAGAATCAGCAAGCTTGAAAATAGGTCTATTGAGGCTATAGACCACGATGAAGAAAAGAAAGAAAAAAGAATATGGGGAAGTGAAGAGAGGCTAAGAGACCTGTGGGACTGCATGAAATGTACCAAACATATGTGTAATGGAAGTCCAGAAGGAGTGGAGAGAAAGAGAAAAAGGTAGAAATAATATTTTAAAAAAAATAAAGGCTGAAAATTTTCAAAATTTGATTAAAATATTAATCTACACATTAAAGAAGCTCAAAAAACTCTAAAAAGTATAAACTGAAAGAGATACACCCTATGTGTAACATAAACTGTTGAAAGACAGAGACAAAAAGAGAATCTTGAAAGCAATAAGAGAAGTGACTCACGAATAAAGGATTCTCAGTAAGAGTGACAGCTAATTTCTCATCAGAAACCATGCAGCATAGGAGGCAATGGAATAATGTATTTAAAGTGCACAAAGAAAAATACTGTCAATAAATTTTATATTCAGCAAAGACATAATTCAAAAATGAAGGAGAAATTAATACATTACCTGATACACAGAAAATGAAAGTTTATCACTTGCAGGCCTGCCCTACAAGAAATACTTGAGTCCTTTATGTTGAAATAAAAGGACACAAGACAATAACTTTAATCTATATGAATAAATAAAGAACACCAGGAAAAGTAAACATTTAGGTAAAATAAAAGGCAGTACTAATGTATTTTTTTGTTAGTAACTATCCTTTTTTTCTATCTTATTTAAAAGAAAATTGCAAAAAAAAAAAGATAAGAAAAGAAAATTGCATAAAATAATTATAAACCTATATATTGATGGGGACATCATGCATAGTGATATAATTTGTGACAATAACAGATCAAAGAGGGGTAGAAGAGTTATATATTATATTGTATACTATTGAAATTGATTTGGTGTTAATCTGAACTCTGAATTTAGATGTTATAAATTAAGATGTAATTATAATCCCCAGGACAATCATTCTAAAAATGACAAAATTAAATGTAGCAAAAAAACAACAAGGGAACTAAAAGGACACACTAGAAATTATTCATTTAACAAGAAAGAAGGAAGGGAAGTATTGGAGAAATTTAGGAACAAAAAATATATGAAAAATATAGAAAATAAGTGTCAAAATGGCAGAAGTACATCATTTCTTATTAAAATTATTAATATTTTAAATGTAAATGGATTAAACTCTCCAGTAAAAAGGCAGAGACTAACAAAATGGCTTAAAAAATATATGATTCAAGTGTATGCTCTGTATTAGAGTCTTACAATATATTTAAAAGCACAGATAGATTTTATGTGAAAAGGTGGAAAAATATTCCATGCAAACAATAACCAAAACTGATGGCTATACTAATATGATGAAACAGAATTGAAGTCAAAAATTCTTAATAAGACAAACATTACATAATGATAAAAAGGTCAACTTAGTATATAAAAATGATAAACATACACACATCTAAAAAAAGACCCAAAATACATGGAGAAAAACCTTCAGAATTGAAAGGAGAAATAGAGAGTTCAACAATACTGGGTTGGAATCTCCAACATTCCACTTTCAATTATACATAGAACAACTTGACAGAAGACCAACAGGGCAATAGCAGACTTGAACCAAGTAGATCTAACAAGCAATTAAAAATACTCCATTCATCAACAGCAAATAAAAATTTTTCTCAAGTACGCATAAAACATTCTCAAGTAGACTATATGTTAAGACAACCCAAAAGTCTCAATACATTAAAAAAGACTGAAATAATACAAATATGTTCTGTGACCATATGGATTTAAATGATAAATCAATAACAGAAAGAAATTTGAAAAATGTATAAATATGTCAAAATTAATCATATTCCTAATTAACCAATAAATCAAAGAAAAAATTACAAGAGAAAATAGAAAATACTTTGAAATAAACAAAAACTAAAACAAAGCTTATAAGATGTAGTGAAATCAGTGCTCAGAGAGAAACTTATAGGTGTAAATATCTACATTAAAAAAGAATTAAGGTGTCAAATCAACAACCTAACCTTCCATCCTAAGGAATCAGAAAAAGAAGAGTAAACAAACCCAAAACAAGAAAGAAAGAAGGAATAAAAAGCAGAGCTGAGACAAATAAAATAGAGTACCAAAAAAAAAAAAACAAAGACAAACTTTTAGGTGGACTGATAAAGAAAACAGAGAGAAGACTAATCTCACTAAAATCTTCAATCAAAGTAGGTAAATTACCATCACATCAATGGAAATTAAAAAAAAAACAGATTACTTTGAAAAATTGTAAACCAACAAATTAGATAACCTAGATTAGATGTACAATGTTCTAAAAAGATAGATTACATAAACTGACTTCAGTAGAAAATGTGAGTAGATCTGTAAGAAGTAAAGTGATTGAGCCGATAATCAAAACACTTTCAGCAACGAAAATCCCAGGGCCACATAGTTTCACTGGTAAATTCTACCAAACATTTAAAGAAGAATTGACAAATTCAACCTCTTTCAGAAAACAGAAGCCAATGATACCAAAGTCAGAAAAACAAGTCAGAAAATTGACCAGTATCTCTTAGGAATATAGATGAAAAACCCTCAACAAAATACAACTAAACCAAATCCAGTAGCATATTAAACCATATGAACCAGCAATTTCACTTTTATGTATCTACCTATGAGAACTGAAAACTTATGTTCACACAAAAATCTGTGCCCACATGTTTGTAGCACATCTACATGTTTGTAGTTGATCATGTTCGTTCATGATCAACAAAAAGTGGAAACAACCAAGATGCCCTTCAATTGGTAAAGGCATTTAAAAAACAAACAAAAAAAGTGGTACATTCATACCATGAAAAACTATTCAGCATCGAGAAGGAATAAACTATTCATTCATGTAACAAATAGATGAATCTTAGATGACTTTTTCCAAGTGAAAAAAGTCAGTTCCCAAAGGCTATAGATTATATGGTTTGATTTACAAGACACTCTGGAAAAGCCAAAATTTAAGGAAGGAAATAGATGAGTCATTACCAGGAGTTGAGAATGGGGGAAGAGCAGCATGAGGGAATTTGGGGGAGATACAACTGCTCTGTGTGTTCTGTATGGAACTTTAGTGGCAGACACACATTTCTATGCATTTACCAAAATCTGTAGAACTGTACACATTACAAAGTGAATCTGATGTAAATTTTTTACATCAATCAGCATATAGAAGAAAGATGAACTGTAGACTGTGACTAATGTATCTAACTATAATACAAATGAATCATATAATCACACAGACAGGGATGGAGAAGAAAGAAGGTGGATTAAATAACTTTGGAAAAGAGTGCTTGACTGGATACTGTGAGGATAAAGACAAAAAAGCTCTATAAAAACACTGTAATATAGTTTTAAAATTTGTTTTTCACGGAAGTATGGTTAGAAATTCTGAAACTACTTTGTCTCTATACTAGAGGTGAACAAATTAGTATTAATAAATACATTGTGGATAATGACAGCCAGATTTCTCATTGTCAGAAAGAGAAGTTAGAAATAAAGAGGCAAAGCTAGAATGAACTTTGTAGTATTGGATTAGAAATTAGAGATATCAATATTGGCTCATGGTGTGTGTGCGTAAGAGAGAGAGAGACAGAGAGAGAGAGAGAGAGAGACAAAGGAAGAGAGCATGCATTATTTGTGGATTCCCTCCTTGCAAATTCACCTACTTGCTGGAATTTACGTGCAGTCCTACAATGAATTCTTACTGTGCTTTCACAGTCATTTGCAGACATGTGCATACACAGAATTGTGAAAGATTCGAATCACCTGTTACAGATGCTCAACTGAGGTTAAACAAGGCAACGTTCTGTGTTCTTGTTTCAGCTCTCATACCTTAAACAATTGTCCTTTTTGTGGTATATTTAGTACCATATTTTCCACATTTTTGTGCATTTTCTTGGTGACTTTGTTGTTTAGAATGCTCCTCAAGTGTAGTGCTGAAGTATTGTCTAGTGTTCCTAAGTGCAAGAATGTTGTGATGTGCCTTATAGAAAAAAATAAGTGTGTTTGATAAGCTTTGTTCAGGCATGAGTTACAGTGCTATTGACTATGAGTTCAATATTAACGAATCAACAATATATGTTAAAATGATGTCTTTAAACAGAAATACGCAAAAAACAAGGTTATATATTGATTAAAAAGGTGTGACTAGAGAGAGACTCATAGGAACCTAACTCTATATTTCTCCTAGGAACAGTGATTCAGTATTTGTTAATTAAATGGTCACAGTGACTCTCTAGAACGTAACCACTGTGAGTAACAACTATAGACCGAATGTATAAGTACGTGTGTACTTTCCGCTTCCATTTACGGCACCCATGCAATGCTAGTACTGAGAGTAAAAAATTAGGACATGTCAGAGAAAACTACAAATTTTTTAGACAGATAACCAAGATTAAGTCCTGGTGTTTCTACTTTCTAGTCATGCATGTATAGACATTGTTTTATATTCTCTGAACTTACCAGCCTTTGTAAAATCAGGATATTAATAATACCTACCTCAGAAGTTATTATAACAGCTTATTTAATTCTCAAATGTGAAAATGCTTTATCGATGAAAAGTGTTCATTAAATATTTAGTATTTTTATTATAAACATTTATTATTAGATATATATAACATTGTCTTTTAGATCACTATAACTATAGATATATACAAACTTTGTATGTAAAGTTCTAATTTCATATTTTAAAAATTCATGAAATTTCATACACAGCAGTAACAAAAATTGCAGTGTCATTATAATCTATAAATAAGAGAACACCATAGGCCAAAATCGTGGTAGGATTCCTGTTAAAGTCATCAGTGATAGAGACAGATTGAGAAATACATTTCTAAAATCCATCCCATACACTCTTTTTTTTTGATTCCTATATAAACAACATTAATGTCTCCTAAGAAAATCAGTAAAAATCTTTGTTTATTCCCTCTGTTTTTCCCTAGTCCCAGGACTCAGAGGGTTCTGCTTCAGTTAGGATCATTCGCTCTTCTTTCTTCTATATTGTCTTTATATGGATCCAAAAATGACAATGCCACAAAAATTAGAGGGAAGAAAGCAGAAAGGTATTTTTCCTCAAGGGATTTAACTGTCTACAGTAAAGGACAACAGCACTACAATCTTACAGTCCTACAGTCAAGACTAGAGATGGAAACGGAACTCGAACTAGTCAAGGGCATAGTCTTTGATTGATTGGAGTTATTTACCAACAAATCACCCGATATGTGTTGAATACCTATAATGTGTCAGGGAGTGTCTTAGGTACTAAGGATACAATGGTGAATAGTGCAAATGAGGTCACAGTCCCAAAGATAGAAAACTAAGCAGATAGGTAAATAAGACAGTTTTGAACTGGAATAAGTGCTGTAATAAAATAAAAGTGGGATGATGTGATAGATTGGGAATGTCATAATTTGAATTGTATATTTAAAGTAGAGGCTCTCAGTTCAAATAAAAACACCAGTTATACATAGTTTTTCGTTATTGAGATATAAATATAAAATACAACGATTATTTGGTGATGTCTGCTATGACCATAGGAGGGAGATCTCAACATTAGAACCTGGTATTGCTCCAGGCAAAAAAAAAAACCCTGAAAACTAGGTACTGTACCCACTATAGGCATATTATTCTCAAAATTCTTGGTACTGGTATTAAAAAAAGGAAATTGATCTAGCTTTTATTGTATCATTATCTGTAAATGATAAAATTATCTACCTAGGAAAGCCAGAAGAAGCAATAGGGAGAAAAATATTAGAGGAAAATATTTTAATGTGGGTTTAACACAAAACAGATGTACTAAAATTAATAGCTTTTATATACACCAGTTAGAAAATACCATGAGTCAAAATGTTCTATCACTTTAGCAGTGATAATGAGGTATGAGTTGTACCAACAAAAGTGATATGAAGGAAATCTGCTATGTAAGAAATGAGGAAATGATTAAAGAGATAGGCCAGGCTCCTCAATACAAATAATAATGTTACTAAATATGTTCAAATCTATTTGTTGTTACTGTAATTCCAATTAAAATCCCAGCGAATTTCATAAAAGACATTCTTAGGTATATTTTGAAAAATAAATAGGCAAGAGTAGCTAAAAAATTTTTCTGGGGGAAAAATGAGAAAAGTGGGGATATACTGTACAAGTTGTCAAACCAGAAGTACAATTATCAACAGTGTATTAGTTATTCAGGAATCCACAGGGGAAACCAGCAAAGCTGAATAGGAAATGCAACATCTAGATGTTTTCCATGTAAAAATTAAATACATGATAGAAAGGATACCACAATTAAGTGGGAAAATAAATATTTTCCCCCTTACTTCTCTGTTCTGGCAAAAGTAGTCAGAATTGGAAAAACAAAACAAAACAAAAAAAGTGAAGACAGATTCACACCTCACAATCTACACTAAATTAATTCCACACGACTTGCAGAGACAAGCACAAAAATGAAAACAAAGAAATGTTGACGATACAGATAAACGTTGAATAATAGGTCTTACCAGGAACTTTTTTTAAAAAACGGTGGAAGAAGCCACACATTTAAAAAGATGATATGTTGCATCTATATACCAAGTTTAAACTTTTGAATGTAAAATGAAGATTATGAAGAGACAGAAACTTTACAACATACAATAAAATACATGCCACAAATTTGACAAATTAATTTGGTTCAAGATTCCTATAATGTAAAGACTCTTAAAAATCAGGAAAACAATGTCAGATACAGTAAAATTGATCAAAGTTTGAAAATAGAAATACAAATTGACTGTGGTGGACAAAAATATAAAATTATTTAGTGTTGCATCCTTGATCTATTGAAAGGAATAAATATAAAGAAGTAAAGTAGATTTCTGTTGGAACAACCAGGATCAAGGGAAACAAATGGACAAGTTTCATCAGGCAGTGATAACTGAAGAGAATTGCTGGTTTTGACCTCAGAGGATATCACTCAGCCTAGAAGAATACCAACTAGAACGAGACTCATTACCATGAACACCTTCAGAAGTGCCAAAGCAAGCCCAGATCACTAAATAGTCCCCATGTTACAATGGTAGATACTAAAGGAACCTGCAATGAGGACTAGTCGCTCAGTGTCAGGTGTCTCCAAGAGAGGGTCTAAGTAGAAATCTAGAGAAATGAAGGAATGGAAACAAAGAAAGTGGAGAATTTGGGGTGTTTATAGATATGAGAATCCAAATACAATCTATTTGGGAACTTCTTGGTTCCTCACATTTGTTGCCTTTTGCAGACACTGAGTAGAGTAAATAATCAAGAAGTTATAGAAACACTTCGCCCTAACACCACCTGTGAGAAATCACGGACCGGGAAACCATGAAAGCGGCCTCTCCCCACGCTCTATAACTAAAACGACATGGCTTATATTTCTTTCCTGCCCATGTGTGACATGAACTCCAGAGACAGCCCTTGTGTGCTGAATAAGTTCTCCTGTTTCTAAAGCATAAGTAATTATACTTTTATAATATTCTTCCCATCCCTAGACTTCACTATGGATCACCAAAATAATAATTAAAACAATTATGTGCCACTTTCCCCTATAAAATGGCAATAAATTTTAAAAAATATATATTTCACAGAATTGGCAAGTGTGCCTAGAAGTAGGCACTCCTAGTATATTGCTTATTCAAATGTATATTAGATAAGCTTTTTGTTGTATAAAATATTAATTTATCAAGAACAGCGAAGCATCAAAGCCACAATACTTAATGAAGTAGGAATTTGTTCTAAGGAAATAATAACATTAACAATAAAGATAGACATTAAAGCATTGGTGTTTTCAATAATAGCAAAAACTACCAAGAAAACTAAAAAACAATGGGGCATATTTAAACATACCCCACAGAAAAGGGGGGAAAAAAAGCTCACTATAAAATTTTTTCATTTTTTACATATATAAAATATTTTAAATTTGAAATCTCCCAAATTACCTTTTCTTCTCTCTCCCCAGTGATGATTAATATCATGAATTTTCAGTTTTATAATTGAATATGTAGATAATTCTTAATATAATAATAATTTATAAATAATATATGTAATTTTAATTTTTAAACTAATTTACATGCAATAAACTAACTTGTTATATTCAGCATTATATTTTTGAGATCTAACTATTGACAAAGACTCTCTTCCCTTTGACCAAAATTTTAGTTAACCTCCTCTGAGCCCTCTGCTTGAGTAGGCCCAACCTGGGGCTTCCCTCTCTCTCCTTGTGTAATAGAATTCAGTTTGAGCAAGAATGCTGCCAATTCAGTTTAGTGGAAATCCTCTGTCCTTGCTATTTGACCACCTTGGATGTTTGATATCTTATCACCCTGGCCAACCTTTAGCAAGAATTCTGTTGAGTCATTCTAGCAAGAATCTCCTTACCCTGTTGGTTCCTCTTAGTAATTTTCCAACCAGTGACCCCCCACTCTGATCCTTGGCTATAAATTCCCACTTGTCCTTGCTAGAGTTGAAAATGAGTTGAATCTCTCTCCCCCACCGCAAGATCCATTGTAATGGTCCCTGTATCTATCACATGGCCCTTACCCTGCCATCTTTAAGTGTCAAGAATTATTTTTTCTTTAATATTATATCGACACATATAAATTTAACTTATTCATTTTAACTGCAGTATTCCATTGTTTAAAAGTAACATAATTTATTTACCTATTCTTTTACTGTGGACCAATTGAATTATTTCTAAATTTTAAATATAACAATGTCATAATAAACATGTACATATGTCTTTGCTTTTTATGTGTATTTCTCTAAGATAACAGTTTACAAACTTTTTGATCTAGGACCCCTTTACACTGTTAAAAATTATTGAAAATGCCAAAGAACATTTGTTTATGTGGATTATATTTATCAATATTTACTGTATTAGAAGTTAAAATAGAAATTAAAAAAAATATTTATTAAGGCCAGGCACGGTGGCTCATGCCTATAATCCTAGCACTTGGAGAGGCTAAGATGATAGGACTGCATGAGCTCAGGAGTTTGAGACTAGCCTGAGAAAGAGCAAGACCACATTTCATATCACCACTAAAAACAGAAAAAATTAGCCGGGCATGGTGGTGCATGCCTATGGTCACAGCTACTTGGGAGGCTGAGGCAGGAGGATCATGAGCCCAGGAGTTTGAGGTTGTGGCACGTTATGATGATGCCACTGCACCCTAGCTGGGACAACAGAGTGAGACTCTGTCTCAAAAAAAAAAAATTATTAATTTATTTTAAAAATAACAAACCTATTGTATTTTAAAGTAGCTTATTTTATTAAAAAGGCTACATTTTCCAAAAAATGAAAAATATGATGTTTTACATTTTTACATATCTCTTTCATTAATGTCTAGTTTAATAGAACATGGCTGGATTTTAATATTTGCTTCTGCACTCACCCTGTAGCAATATGTAGCTTTGGTTGAAAGAAATCCTGTCTCACATAGATGTTTTGTTCGAAAAGAGAGGTATATTTCAATAGCCTTTTTAGATTATATTAGGTATTCTTCTTTGATTCTATACCAAATCTCAACAAGTGGCAATTTCTGAAAGATTCATTGAAATATGAATCTGAAGTCATATCAATGAACTTTCCATACTCTGTTTTATTGAAATCTATTGATCTATCTTGCGTGTTGAATTGATCTTTCCCCTGTGCCATGATTTTCTAATATTATGCATTGGTCATTTGGAAAATATTGGTTTCCTGAGTCTGCATATCTTACAAATGAGGACACATTTCATTTAGATAATATTAAAAAAATCACATTTCTTAATATTACACAAATCTCATCAGAAAAGGCTTTAAATATTAGGAAGCTGTTAAGCTCACAGTAGCTATTGCAAACTTCCTAAAATTCTATTTTGTGCTTAGAAGCTTGAATTTTATCATTGGCAAAAATATAATCAATTGTTTTCCTTGAAATAACAAACTTAACTTTGTTCATTTTCATGTCTGCTCAATATCCTCCTGAATAAGTGTATTTTGTCTTTCAGTCATTTTTTCAAAGTAAAAATGGTGTCTCATAAATAAAAGCAGCTAATTCAGCTTGTAAGTCAATCACACAAGTGCTCTTTACTCTTTAGTACACAACAGAAATACTTCATGCTTAATTGCAATTTTGTCACATAGAATATTAAAAAGATGTGCAGTTGAGAATCAAAATTTAAGAAATTTAATACTTTGCACTGATTTACTAAGGACATTTGTAAGTAAAATTAACTTTATTTTTTAACTGCAAGTACTTGGTAATGAGGAATATGAACTATAATACACTTTGGTGCTTCTGCCTTGAAGGCACCCATAGTTTTATCCTCCATTGCTTTAAATCCATCAGTGCAAATTGTCAATACAGGAAAAAAGACAAATATGGTCTTCAGACTATTATAAAATTATTTTTGACTTTCGGGCACCCTTAAAGGATTTCTGGGGACCCCAGGAGTCTGTGAACCACACCTATAAAATTGTTGCTCTACTTAGAAAAGGAATCATTTTTCATATTCATCTTGATTTCATCATCGACTCACAGATTATTCAGCTGTAGCTTGTTTAATTTTCACATGTTTGTGTAGTTTTAGAATTTCTCTTGAAATTCTAGTTCTATTCCACTGTAGTCTGAGAAGGTACATAGCATAATTTTGATTTTTTAAAATTTGCCAAGAATTGTTCTGTGGCCTAATATATGATCTATCTTAGAGAATGCCCCATGTGCTGATGACAACAATATATATTCTGCAGTTTTGGGGTAGAATGTTCTATAAATTTCTATTAGGCCCATTTGTCCTAGAGTCTCATTTAAGTCCAGTGTTTCTCTGCTGATTTTCTGCCTCAATAATCTGTCTAATTTTGTCAGGGAAGTGTGGAAGGTCCCCAACCATTATGATGTTGCAGTTTATTTCTTTCCTTAGATCTAGTAAAAGTTGTTTTACGAATCTGGGAGCTCCTGTATTAGCTGTGTGTATATTTAGGATTGTTATATCTTCTTTTTGAATTGATCTCTTTATCATTATATAATGACCACCTTTGTTCTTCTTTACTATTTCTGATTTAAAGTTTATTTTATGTGATATAAGAATAGCTGCACCTGCTTGCTTTGGGTGTCCATTTGGGAGGAATATTTTTTTTCCACCCCTTTACCTTGCATCTATGGGAATCTTTGTGAGTTAAATGGGTTTCTTGAAGACAGCATACATTTGGGTTGTGCTTTTTATCCATTCTGCCAATCTGCGTCTTTTCTGGGGGGCATTTAAAGCATTTGCATTTAATGTTACTACTGACATGTGAGATACTGTTCTAGTCATCGTGCTGATTGTTACCTAATTTCTTTATTTTCTCCCTTGTGTTACTGTTTTATAAGAGCTGTGAGTTTTATCTTTTGGGTGTTTTTGCACCAGTAGATATTGATTATTCTATTCCCTGTAGAAAGCACTTTTTTTTTTTTTTTGAGACAAGAGTCTCACTCTGTTGCCCGGGCTAGAGTGCTGTGGTGTCAGCCTAGCTCACAGCAACCTCAGACTCCTGGGCTCAAGCAATCCTTCTGCCTCAGCCTCCCGAGTAGCTGAGACTACAGGCATGTACCACCATGCCTGGCTAATATTTTCTATATATTTTTAGTTGTTCAGCTAATTTCTTTCTATTTTTAGCAGAAATAGGGTCTCACTCTTGCTCAGGCTGGTCTTGAATTCCTGACCTCGAGTGATCCTCCCGCCTTGGCCTCCCAGAGTTCTGGGATTACAGGTGTGAGCCACTGCGCCCCGACCTGGAAAGCACTTTTAAGCATTTCTTGCAGGACAGGTCTAGTGGTAACAAACTCCCTTAGGGCATGCTTGTTTGGGAAAGACTATTTTTCCTTCATTTATAAAACTTAGTTTTTCAGGAAACAACAATCTGTTTAAGAAAACTAATGATGGCACCCTAGTCCCTTCTTGGCTTGTAAATTTTCTGCTGACAAGTCTGCCATCAGTCTGATGGATTTTCCTTTGTAAGTTACTTGATGCTTTCATTTCGCAGCTTGTAGGATTCTCACTCACTTTGGCCAGAAAGGTGACTATGTGCCTTGGTGATGTCCTGTTTGCTGTGAATTTTCCAGGTGTTCAATGACTTTCTTGTATTCAGATGTCTAAATCTCCTGCAATACCAGGGATGTTTTCTTCCATTATTCCCTTAAATTAGTTTTCCATGCTTTCTGCTTTTTCTTCTTCTCCCTTTGGGATACCTATAATTCTTATATTTGTTCATGTTTCATAACCCTATATTTCACAGGGATATTGTTTATTCTTCTTGATTCTCTTTTCATCATTTTGACTGAGTGATTTAATTCACAAGCCTTAACTTCAATCTCTGAAATTCTTTCTTCTGCTTTGTCTAGCCTGCTGTTAAAAGATTTCTGCTGTATTTTGAAATTTTCTGAATGTGTTTTTTTCATTTCCAGAAGTTTTGTTATATTTTTTCTTAGATTATCTATCTCTTTAGTGAATTTTTTATTTATGTTCTGAATTATTTTTCTGGTTTCTTTGTGTTGATTTTCAGCTTTCTCATTGATCTCATTGATCTTACTTGTGATCTATATTTTGAATTCCATATCCGACATCTCAACAATTTTCTTTTTGTTCGAGTCCATTGCTGGAGAGCTAATGTGATCCTTTGGGGATATTAAAGCAGCCTGTTTTTTCTTGTTGCCAGAGCTCTTACGCTGGTTCCTTCTCATCTAGAACCTCTTACCTCAGTGCAAAACAGATACCTTTGCAGTACACATGTTCTCTTCCTCTCGGAGCTCTATTGTTCAGTCAAGTGCCGGAGAGGTACACTTCCCTTTGGCTCATGCCAGTAGGCACCCACTGCGGTGTGCTGGCAATTTGGATCAGTTGGAACTCAAATCCCTTGAGGTTGTTCAGGTACCAGTCGTGGTAAACTAGGTTATGCTATCCCCAGTTCCAGGCCTCTGGATGGCGTGCTTGAGTTCTGCTCTGAAAGATTAATCAGGCAGGAGAGGGACGGATGTACTGTGAGGCCAGAACACTGCTGCTCTCCTGCATCTCCCCATTCCTCTGTGGTTGTCACAGTCCAAACAGGTGATAGGGGATGTTCACGTGAAGGGGTGGGCTTGTCCCTAGGCTGTTGCTGAAAGGTCAGGCAGGGGCAGGGTGAATCCATCTCCACAGTGGTAGTGGAGGTGGGGGGCTATGGGGGTTTGCTCCTGCCCAGGTCCCCTGGTGGCAACTGCAGCAGTGGTGGCTGAGTGGGGTGACCTAGGCTATGGCAGCTGGTGTGAAGCTGTGGTGTTTGGTCCCTCCCAGGTCCCCCCAAAGCAATGACAGTGGTAGTGACTGGGTGGGGTCACTTACGGGGTGGTAGTAGAAGCAGGCAGTTTTGGGAATTTGCTCTGCCTGGGTCCCTGGTGACAGCAAAGGGAGCTGTGGAAGATGCAGTGGTGGTGGCTGAGTGGTGCTACCTAGTTGGTAGCAGTGGATGTTTGCAGCTATGGATGTTTGCTCTGCCTGGGTGCCCCAGCGATGGCACCAGGTGGCAATGACTTTCCTTGAACACTTCTCTTTTAACACATGCATGTGACATTTTATTTTTAAATTTTTTAAAGTTATAAACCTAGAAGAGGAATAATGTGTAAAAGGTTATGCACATATTCATATTTTCTAAATAATGCCACACGATTTTCCAAAGTACATCCACACCAGCAGTGCAGGGGAATTCCTATCTGTCTGTACCCTTGCAAACACAGGATACAATTTTCCAACAGGAAAAGTGTAAAATAGTATCTTATGGTGGTTATAGTTTCCATTTTCCTATGACTAACGAGACTATCTTTTCATATATTTAATTGCCATTTGGTTTTTTACTTAAGTACATCTCCTATTCATAAAATTTTCTATTAAATTATTTCTTTATTTATGGGAACTCTTTATATATTTAAAATACTAATCCTTTGTTGGTTATCTGGATTACCTTGTTTCTTTTCTTCCTTCCCTTCCTCCCTTCTTTCCTTCTTTCCTTTCTTCCTTTTGTCAACAATTCCTCTTTTATTTGTTTAGGTTTCTTTTGTAGAGAATTTTCTAATTTTAATGTAAGTAAATATATGTTATTTTCCTTCAAACTATTAATGTCTTATTAAAAAACTTTTCTACTGCAATGCCATAAATATATTCTTTTTTTCCCCTTATAATTGTCTTCTTTTTCACAATGAGTCATTGATCCACATAAATTAACCATTATGTTAATGGTTAAACTGTTACATTGATTTAATGTTTCTTTTAGTTTTTTTTTTACTTTTGATAACAAATCTTACCAGCAAGTGACAATTATGAAACAGTACATCTTCATTATTACTGATTTTAAATATACCGCTATCATACATCAAGAGCTTCTATACATATGGGTCTGCTTCTATTCAGTTCTATTCCATTAAAATATTTATCAATCCGTAAACTCATACCTTGTTTCCTTAATTAAACCATTTTCTAATTGTCATTATAGCTAGACCGTTCTATCCATCATATTGTTCTTGCTTATTGATTACTATAGGCCCTTTGGACTAGCATTCAAATTTTGTAATCAGTTTGTTAAGTCTCATAAAATAACTTGTTGGGAGAGTGATTCGGATAAGAGTAAAACCTTAAATAAATTTATGGATAATTGATGTGTTTCAAATATTAGAGCTTTTAATTTATGAACATGTCATAGTATTTGACAGTTTACAGTCATGTTATTCTTTTCTCCATGGAGGTATTATATCTTTTGTTAGATTTATTCTGAGGTACCTTGCATATTTTATGCTATTTGATATGGTTTATGTTTTAAAATTTAATTTTCTATTTTCTAATAGCATAGAGAAACAAAATTGACATTGGTATAACAATCTTATATCTGATTTTCTTATTAATCTTATTAATTCTATGTAATCTTTTGTATTCACTATGAGGAAAAACAAAATTTAAACAAATATTTATGTTTGCTTTCTTTTCTCTAATCCTTATACCATGTATTTCTTTATCTTTACTTTATGTACTGCCAAGGAACTCCACTAGAATCTTGGCCAGAATGAGGCACCTTGCTTGTTTCTGTATTTAAAGTGAATATTCTTCGATTTTCATCATTAAATATATTTGCTATAAGTTTTTGATAATTATTCTTCTTCAGATTAAACAAATGCTATGATTTGAACCTCTCCTCTCCAAAATTTAGGTGTTGAAACTTAATGGCCAATGTGATGGTATTAAAGGTGGGAGCTTTAAGAGGAGATTAGGTCACCTTGTGAATGGGATTTTAAAAAGAGGCTTCCTTAGGTTCTTTTGCCCCTCTGTATCTTCATCCACGTGAAGACATGGTACTCCTCCCTTCCAAAGGATTCGACTACAAGGCACCATCCAGGAAGCAGATTAACCCTTACTAGACACCAAACCTGCCAGCACCTTGATCTTGGACTTCCTAGTTTCCAAAATTATGAAATATAAATTGCTCTTTGTAAATTTCCCAGTCTCAGGTATTTTGTTATAGAGCACAAACAGACTAAGAGAAAGAATTTCATTTTATTTCTAGTTTCCTTAGAGTTCTTCTTGAAATACAATAAATGAATGTTGAATTTTATCAACTGCTTTTTCTGCATCTATTGAAATGATCGAGGGTTTGTCTCCTTTATTCTGCTAATGTGGTGAACTATATTAACATTTCTAATGTTAAAATAGTTTGGCAATGGTACATTTAAAAATACATGGTTGCTCTGGGAGGCCGAGGCGGGCGGGATTGTTTGAGCTCAGGAGTTCGAAAACCAGCCTGAGCAAGAGCGAGACCCCGTCTCTACTAAAATTAGAAAGAAATTAATTGGACGACTAAAAATATACAGAAAAAATTAGCCGGGCATGGTGGCGCATGCCTGTAGTCCCAGCTACTCGGGAGGCTGAGGCAGTTGGATCGCTTGAGCCCAGAAGTTTGAGGTTGCTGTGAGCTAGGCTGACGCCACGGCACTCTAATCCAGGCAACTTTTTTTGAGACTCTGTCTCAAAAAAATAAATAAATAAATAAATAAAAGGAGGGATGAGGAAGTTTCTAAATGAAAAAACATTATCCAAAGGATAGCAGAATATGCCACCCAAAAATAGGCCACTTTGGCATAAGGCTTATTTTGAACTATAGGAAATTAAGATGAAGCAGGTATAAGAAAAGGTCTCTGTCCTCCCCCTGTGAGCCTAAAAATAGGATATAAATTTGTAAAGATGTCCCCCCATCCCTCTCTACCAAGAGGGATAGAAGTTAATCATCAGAGACAACTCTAGACATTTAGCCCAGGGATGGCACGAGTAGAATCCACGTAACAAACCTTGCTAACTAGCTCATATCTACCATTAATTTCTTCACATATTTGGCTTCACACAATTTGCCTCCCTGGAAGCTCTAAGTCCTTTTCCTTTGTCTGTTACTTCTCTAAAAATGCGCTTTTTTTGTGTGAAGATGCTATGCAGGCTCAAACTCTTTGACTTAATCATTACTGAGTTCTCCCATTACTGAGTAATGCATGTGTTACTAAACTTATTTTCTCTTGTTAATCTTGTTTTGTGAGTCTAATTTACAGGGTCCCAGCCAATCATGGGCAAAAGAAAAAGAAAAATTTTCCTTCTGTACAATCCAAATGTGAGTTGTTGCTCTATACAGAACCTAAGATATTCTACGTTGTCAGAACGAGAAGGTCATGCCAAGATAGAAACACATGTAGGCTTGAACTTGAAGACTCATGAATGGGCACCAAACTAAACAAGCAGCATTGTGTCCTAGCCCTAAAGAAACTAACATTTTGCACGTCTTTTGGACATTTTCAAGGAGTACTTATTTTTTTTTAAGGATTCAGCATTTCTCTTAATCTTTTGTTAAAATGTTCATTATGAAAACAGCTGGAATACCTTGTTTTCTTCCATACATTTGTAAACATTCTTTGCATATGTCTGAACTTGGCAAATAATTGATTTAAATGGCAAATTATTGGCATTTTATTTCTGTAATGTAAATATTATAATTTAAGGTGGTTGTAGATGATGATGTCTTCCCCGGGTGCAGACCATGAGCCGTACAACTGAGTCACGGCCCCTGTCCACAGGGTTCAGCAGAGGTCTTGCCCATGATGTCTCATGCGACCGAGGGTAATAGAACCAGCCATGGGCTATCATGTGATAACTACATTAGAGAAGAGGTATTTCAAGGGAAAAATGTTTATCTGCTATTTTGGACATATCAGAAATGTTAAACTTCAATCTTTAGAAAAAAATTAGAAAAGCAGACATTTCTGACCAGACCAATTGTTAAATAAGATTTTTTAAAAAAAAACATGATCAATGTGAGGTGTCTTGGTTTCTGTTTTTGTTTTTCCAAATCAAAGAGCTCACTAAAAATAACCTTTTGAGAAACTCACAAAAAGACATTTGTAAATTTGGCCTAAAACATATGCAGTGAAAGCCCTTGACTTTGGCCTTTGTTTTTTCTCTTTTTCAAGGGGGCTTCAAAGCCAGAGTGCGGTGGCTTTGGCAGAGTCCTGCTTTGAAGAGTGAAGAGGAGAAAAGTCAATTAAAAACAGGTCGCAGGATGTAGCATTTCAACTAAAATGGCTGCTGATTTTCATGTATTGGAAGCTTTGAGTCATCAGCCCTAACTTCTTAATTGCAGTAAGATAATTAGCAGAAAATCAAAACATCTTATCTTTCAGCGAAAGTTTGGACTTGCAGTGATTCCTCCCCTATTTTCTGACAAACACGATTATCGGATGTAAGAGATCAAAGTAGCTACTTCCAGGATACAGTCAAATTATACTCTTTAAACCCACTAGTGGTCTGTATTCCTGGGCCAAACGACCCCTTGCTGTACTGCAAATGACCCTGCCAGGCTGCATGAGAGATACATCAGGGGAAAACAGATCAGAGGGCATCCATATGCAAAACGTTTCTTTGGAGACAGTAATTTAACATAATTGTAGGGGAAAACAGAATTTGTTTTATAAGCTGAAAACAATCAAACCAAGAAAAGTCAAGAAAGCCCTCTTCCTTCTTCCTTCTCACCAAGCTGACTCAAATAAAAATGTGAATCCTTAATTAGAACCTGTTACTATTACCATTTGCTCTACTCTGATGTGACCCAGGGCCATTGAACTTGAAAGTTTTGTCAATGTTTTTAACAATCGCTGCTTCCCTTCCCTGTCTGAGGGTGATGTGTTTACTAGCCACATGGGGCGCCCAGTTTTATTAGGTGTGGTTGGTCACACAAGGATTTTTCTTTGCTCTGTTTCTAGGATTCTGAGGATTTCCTGTCCCTTTGTGATGTATGGGACCCCCACTGGCAATCTATGCTATCAACCAAGCCCAAAGTTTCACACAGGCTACTTCGTGCTTAGAGAGCCCTCTCTCAGCAGCAGGTGGGCTCCGAGCAGTGACCGCCAGCCTGCTGTGCGTAGCTAACAAGTGTGGCACAGACAGACTGCACTGCTGTGGCCTTGGGGTGGGTCGCTGTGGAGGGTCCCTGCTCTGGCAGGCAGTGCCCCTGAGATCACTGGAGCTGGTGGGAACATACCCGGAGGGGAGGGAGGAGGACCCAGCCTGGCCGTGGGAGTTCTAACCTCTGGGCACAGCTTCTACCCAGATGCACAGCTCTTCCCCCAAGGGCCTGAGACCTCACACGGGACAGCCAGACAGCCACAGCAGAGCCCGGCAACAGGCATGGAAATGGGCATTGCCCTGTCTCTAGGCAGGCGTCAGTAGCTCCCTTTCATCTGGAGCCATTCGAAATGGAATAAGAATCCATGGTATTGAAATTGTCTCCATTCAGGAACCAAGTTATTAATCTGCCTGAATTCTGGGTACATTTTCTGGTGTCTGCATATTTAAGGAAAACTCTTTGAATTAAAATAAATAGGCATAGTCTCGCAGATGGGAGCTCTTAGAATGGTTTTGTAAAGTTAGGGAGAAGGTCTACCTGAAGCCTCTATCACGTGCCTGCTGAAACAGGTGGGGTGGGATGCGAATTCCTATTATTAAGGAACAAATCCCCTGGCTGAGAAGAAAAAGAGACAAACAATTGTCCAATTCAAGGACACGTTGCTTAGAAAGAGGCAAAGAACTCATAGATGTACCTGGAAGGACAAGAAAATAAAGTCTGGGTCTTCCGCATACTCAGCAGTGGCAAACTACTGTAACAAAACTGTTCTCAGCAATCCAAATTAGAGACATTTGCTGTGACTCAGTCACCCTTTCACTACCATGTCATATGCCTTGGACGCTAGTTTCTGGGGGGCCTAAAGACAACCATGTTTATTTTCCTTTAAATCTTTGTGTAATTAATTATGAAGGCCACAAAGTAACATGGGAAAATGTTCACAAAGTCTTCTTACATGAAAAAAAAAAAATACAAAAATTCTAGCCATAAGATGACTACAATTATATAAAATCATGTGAATGATTAGTTCATATTATTGTTCTTGTTTAAAACAATAGTTGTTGGCTCCCTTAGCATTGTTGTAATTCTGTTTGTTGGTGCTATTAATGGTGTCTTAAGTGTTAGAACGTTTATTTCTCAGCTTTAAGAACACATGAGTCTGTTGGCCCCAGATCAACTTCACTCATGTATGGGGCAAAACTACAAGTAGGACACATGCCAGGGCCCGGTACTGACAGGCTTGAGGGCACACATTGCTCTGTCTCTAATGAGGTCTCACAGCGGACACAGGGACCTGTCCCTGGACATGCTAGGAAGAGACTACGGCAACAGGGCTCACTATTACCGTTACGTATCATCGTTCCCAGAGAATCCAGGCTCGGGGAGGGGAACAAAGTCTTTCCCACCGCCCAGTAGCTACACACACAAGCTCATCTGACGGCCAGCAACAGTGTCAAAATTGGAAGAAAGGACGTAACACCTTACACACATTAGGAGTTTTATGAAAGAGCGCTCGTGCATTAATAGATTGATTGCTTGATTGCTGAGGAGCAGGATGAGGGCTGCCATTCTCTTGGGTGGGGTGACGATGACAGTTGTTTACACCCTGCTGTTGGAGAGGACTCCATGGTGCTCCGGACTGTAAAATTTGTTTTATTTTAAATCATAAACAAATTGTACAAACACACACACACTTTAAGCACCAAGGGAAAACTTCCCCTTCAGCCTCTGAAGGTGCACTAAAAAAGCACCTGACAAAAGGTAGATTGATAGGACAAATAGCAATTTGTTAATGAGCACAGGGGAGAACCACAGAGTGGTTAGCCCAATCCCCCAGTGAGGTTCAGGAGCTCATATACTGTTAGGGCTCAGAAAACAGTTCCCCAGGATGAAGGCCTCAGACACAGAAGTTTTTCTCTGACTCCCTCCTGTTCTCCTGCCTCTCAGTCCCGTTCTTCCCTAGACTAGCCATAGAAAGTAAAGTCCCTCTTCCTCAAGGCCGGTTATAAAAGCCAGAACCCGTTTGCCCAAAAGACAGCCATAAAACCTAAAATCATTCTGTGTAAAAACTGGCCATAAAGAAATTATCTGACCTACTTTATCTAACTGTAGGTCATGAGACCCCATTCCAGAGAGAGACCTGCCCCATGCCCAAAGGCAGGAATGCTGCTCAGAGAGGCCACGAAGAATCTAGAGGGAGAGACCCTGCTGGGTTTCCCAACTCGGTCTGTTAACATGACATCAGACCCTTTTTGTCCAATCTCATTTCTACACAGCTGTCCATACTTGTTGAACCTAAGCAAAAAAATGGACAGTTTCCTCTGTATCCTTGGGTCTTCATTCTGAAGGCTCCCCTGTATACCTGTTAAATAAATTTGCATGTCTTTTCTCCTATTAATCAATCTGCATCGTGTCAGTGATTTTTCAGCCTTGATCCCTACAATATCATCTTGAAGTTACAGAAAGAACCCTGGCTTGGATCATGGCAAAACAGCTTACGGTGGCCAAACAGGTTATCGGAGCAGGCAACAAGGAAGCCTGGCAAGCAAAAGTGATCTTGTTATATATGAATAGATGAAACCTCACAGATAGCAGCCCTGAGAGAGACTAGGTGGAGAATGTTTCTTTCAGACCTTTAAAGGTGTCAGACTCTCAGTTAATCTTCCCTAGATTCGGACGAGGGAAGGCCTGGTTGCATCGATGCAGATTCTCTACAAAAGCGAGTCTCCCCAGGAAAAGACAGCTTTGCAGGGCTACGTCTGTTTGCAGGCCCTCTGAGAAACCACCTAAAAATACGTCAAAGAAGTATATTTTGGGGTGAAATATTTTGACTTCCTCCAATACACACCCCCCATACACAAATAGGGTAGGTCTCCACTGCTTGAGCTGTAGAGGTCTTCTCCCTCTTATGTGCTGCTGTGGATAAGGGTATTGAATTTATACTCTGATGGGGTTCAGGGCATGCTATCCCAAAGCAGGGTACCATGGACATTTGAGAAAACAACAGAAGCAAGAAAGTCACTATCTCACCTTCCCTTTGCTCTTCTTCCCTGGAGCATGCCATAAAACCTAGAAAAAATTTTCTAACCTTCCCCTGAAGTAGATTATGAGACCATCATTCCAGAAGTGTCCTCCCTATACCTGGGAGGAAGGAATGTCCTTAACTCTGAAGACACAGGGAGACAGAGAAGAATCTGAACAAACAGACCTTACTGAGTTCCTCTCCAGTTTATTACCATTAGAGCATACGCCCTTTGTCCAGGTATACTTCTGTATGACTGTGCACTCTTCATCAAACATAAGCATAAGAACATACAAGTTTTGCTGTGTCTTTGGGTCTTCATTTCCAAAGGCCCCTGTGTCACAGAAAATTTGTATTAAATAAATTTGTTATGTTTTTCTTTTTTAAACTGTCTTTTATTACAGGTGCTTCAGCTAGGAAGGTAACAATGGGTGAGAAAAGAAATCTTTCCTCCTCTACAACTCCAACAAACAGGAAATAAAGTGTCAGGGCTCAGAACAGGATACTCCCAAAGTATGGCACCCTGGTGAGCTGAGCACTTTGAACCAAAGGAGATTGGAAGGCCTCAGAAGCAAGCTCTTTCTGTCCTTCTCCCATCCTGTCTCTCACTCCTCTTTCTTCCCACCCCATCAAGGGATTCATAGAAACCAGAATTCCTCTGCCCCAAAGCAGGTTACAGAGACTAGAACTCCTCTTTCCCAGAGCAAGCCGTAAAACCTAGAAAGTTCACTCTCTGAACTTCTGAACTTCTGCCTTGAAGATCCTCATGGGAGGACAGTGTCCTGTCCTATACCTGGAGGAAAAGAATGCCACACAGAGAGGCCAAGAAGAATCTAAACAGACAGGCCTTGTTGGGGTTCCTTCTTCAGTCTATTACTATTAGATGATACCCCTTCATCCAATTATTAATACATTTCTACACAGCTGTCCATATGGAACCGAAGCATAAAAATAGACAGTTTTCTCTGGGTCTTTGGCACTTCATTTCTGAAGCCTCCTGTGTCTCATAAAACTTTGATTAAATAAACTTGTTAGGCTTTTCTCTTGTTGACCTGCCTTTTGTTATTGGAGTATAGGCTGAGACCCATATAATGGGTGAGGAAAAGGTAACACCTTTTTGCCCCTAAGGAAGTAAACAAATATGGAACCCAAAGCACTCACCCTGCCTTTTAGATTTAAAACAAATCATTAAAAAGAAGAAAAAAAAAACGTGTCAACAAAACCCAACATGGAGGAAAAACATAAAACTTACCTTAGCAGCCTCTTACATAGTGGTAGAGCTCTGCTTCTATGGTTTCATTGGCAGTAATAGCTTTAAACTACTGATTGCAAAGTAGAATGAGTGAGTTAGCATCTGTGTGCGTTGTAACAGATTAGGTTTGTTTTAGGTAACTATTCCCTGACCTCCAAATTCTCTTTATGACATTTCTTCTTCCTTTGTCTTTGAACTTTCTGACAGCCTACCACTTCACACTGTTGCTTTTGAGCTACACCAAATTCATCAGCAAATGGATATGCAAATTTAGAGCTTAGACAGACCTTAGAGATCATCTAGATTTCTGGCTGACAGCTGGGGAAACTGAAGCTCAAAATGATCAAATGATAAGCCCGCCACACAGTACAGTAACTGTTGGCAAACTCGGTTCTACTCCCAATCTCGTGATTTTTCATCCAGGACAGTCATGTCTGTGAACCAAAAATGACAGGGAAACAGATGGATAGTAAACACTCTTTGAAAAAATAGTAACAAGAATAATAAATAGTATCTAATAGATAGTAATGATTACTATAGAAAAAATCGTATCAAAAGAAAAGAAAAAGGAGATAAAAAAGAAAATTCAGGGTTTTCTCTTCATTTTATTTGCACTAACCAAAACCATTCTACGTCCTAAGTACTTAATACATAGGAATTAATTTAATTTCCACACCAATCTCAAAGGTCATGATTTCTTAATCCAGAAAAATATAAAAACGAAAAAAAATCCATAATCTTATTATGCAAATAAACTCTATTGACATTTAAAAAATAAAAGTAAGACATGGACCTGGCTAGAAACCTAAACAACAGACAAAAGTATAAACAAAAAGTGTACATCTTCCTCCTCTCACCCGGCTTCCCATTCCTCTCCCTCAAGCTGATTTTAACTATTTCTTATGATTCCTACCACCCCATAACAGTTATGCACATGCTGGGATGAGTATCTTCCTATGTAAAATTCCTTTTTTGTATTTATACAAAAGGAAACCTAATATAAACATCATTCTACATCTTGCTTTTATTCACTTAACATTTTTAGACATTTTTCTACACCAGCACATATGCCTCTATGTATTTTTAAAGTTTGTATAATACACCATACTGCAGATAAACTCTAATTTATTTAACTTTTCCCATAGTCCTAGTACTGAGGCTGTTTCCAGTTTTTTTCTATTAGGTAAGCGTCGTCGTTCGTCCCATTTTACAAGTAGAGCAACTAGGGACCAAACAGGATAAGCAAATTAATTGCTTGATAAGAAAGCACCAGAGCTAGCACCTAAAGTCACTCTATTATATAATGTCTCACATCCTTGCTTTTTCCTTTATAATGAATATTTACCCAGACAACCAATGCACTAGATCTGCCAATCTAAGACAGTAGTGTCTTTGGTCGTTCCATCACACTTCCCCCTAGGAATGCGTTTCTTTTTTTTTTTTTCCTGTTGAGTCCATAGAAAGTGACTCAGTGTTAAAATAGCCTAAGTGGTTAGAAATAAGTTATTTGAAAAGACTCTGATCATTTCTTTGTACTAAGTTAAAACTGATCCTTCTGAATACAAGAATTTCTTTCTTGGGACAAAGGAGAAATACGACTTCTGCTCCTCCATTCAGGGTAAGGAAGAGAGCAGAGGATGGGAGGGGCCGGCATTTCCTCCCACACCTTAACATAAGGTGCAGGTGCGAAGATTTGGGGGAGCTCTCTCCACAGCAGGGCATGGGGACTGAATCTCACGCGCACTGCTGACTGCAACTGTGCAGGGAGGGGAATGAATGAAGAAATGCCAGGACCTCAACTGTTTTGAAGATTTGAGGCCCCAAATCCACTAATTAAATGGAAAAAAGGAGGACATAGGTTCTCTAATGGCCAGGGGGGAATTGGCCACAATAGGGCCACACGAGTTAACCCAGCCCCCAATACAGGACAATTTCACACTTTCCCGCAGGGGGTTAATGACTTTGTGTGTGTGGCTGTCCCAGAGAATAGTTCCCCCCTTCCCCACTCTTTAACTCCTGTCAATAAGCCTTCCGTTGCTATGCAAAGCTACTGAGCGTCTTGAATAATTCCACTGCAAGGTAAAGCGCCCTGCCTTCAGACCCTTTTGTAAAGTATTGTGCTGCGGCTTGTCCTTGCTACGGCAGAATATTTCATCTTCTTCTTGTAAACAGCTACCACTTTAGAAGGCTTGTCTGGAGATCACTCAGAGAAAGACCACCACTGGATGGCCAGCTGTACTAGGAGTTGCCATAACTCTCGCTGGCCTTTCTGTTCACAGAACCCTGCGGAGCTCCCAGCCCTTCCTTGCAAACCAGTAACACACTTGTCCCAGCATGGGCCCCTGCACACCAAAGAAGTCAGAGAAACTGGGGTAGGAGCTGAAGGTGTGAGCACTATTCAAGGTACTATTGCCTTCTGAGACGGGGAAGTAGAGGGGCGGGGGATAAAACTCCAGAGATTATAGTGGTGGAATATTTTAACATATGTAGACTGAAATTGAATAAATTCAGAAATTATGTGACTAGACCACTAAGTGAAGACTAAAAAATTTATTCAGTGTTATACAAACACATCTTCTCAGAACCTAACTGGTTTCTAACTTGCAATCACCTGAAATAATGGCTCCTCCATTCAAGTGGCTCGTCCATTCCATTCGGATAGTCCCTCCTCCCCTAACAATAACAATCTCCTACAATGATTTACCATTTTACGATACTTTCACATACATCATTTCATTTGATGCTGAAAGAAATGGTTTGTAACATTCCTAACTTGTATTTATTTGACACTATTTTACATTGGAAAAACACAGCTCAGGATTTGCTCAAGTAGATGATCAGAGACCATCCATCAGCTGTCTCATGTTTGCTCGCCCGCTCCCCAAACCCCTGGGGGAACTGCTTGTGTGCTGGTGCCATAAGAAAGAAAGTGCTTACCTCCTCTTCCTGCTCTGGGATTAGCTCCCCACATGTAAGGACTGGAAAGAAGTGAGAAGATATTTTGTTTCAAACAGAGCTACATCCCTAAAGAGCTACAAATCCTTGTTTTATTCCATCTGAGGCCCATCTGGGGTCTGAACAACACTCAAGAGCTGTTCTTGTGGAGAGCATCTGCATTTGCCAAGAGCCCGAACGTGTAGACAGCAGATGACCAAACAGTGCCAAGGAGGATGTGGAATGGAGTGAGTGAACTTCGAGCCTGGGACAAACAAAACATTACTTGGGTAGGAAAGCTGAGCATTTTAAAGACATGTTCCTTGCTGTCAGATCTTTATGACTGATCCACTGGGGTTTTCTCTGTTTATATGTGCAGTTTACTCATTGTCTTTCCGTTTATATTTGGTTTATATATAGGGAGCTTAACGCCTATGTATTTATATGGTTGGCAAATCTCCCTTCGGTGTGTCTGTTTTTGTTCTTCAACCTAAAAATACTTCTAAAGACCTTCCCATTAAGCTCTACACTAAAATCAGTGGCTAAATGAAAGCATCTTTTTAGCAATTGTCTGTCGCTGATTTATGCTGGGGTTAACCCACTCCATGTTTTAAAATTGGACTTGGAAAATATGGTCCATAAAGTGAGGAAAGGAGAAGAAGTATTCAGTTGTATAGCCAGACACCTATTTCCAAAATAACACAGCAGCTTTGCAAATGTCCCCAGATGGCCTCAGTAATCTAAATTGCAGATAAGAAAATCATTCTGGGTTATTAGGGAGGAAAGTTTTTCCTTCAAGGTAAAAGGAAGATGATCTCTCAAGCTTAGAAATGCAGCTAATAGATTCCATCTGCAAATTCAGCTCTTCAGAGAGCTCTCAGGAGTAGCTATTGTCCCTTGTCCAATACCCAGTGCAATTTTAGTGGGAAGGATAATTTAGAGAAGGAGAAAAATAAACATTAACATAGAGAATATATGATCAGAGTTCAGACATGTCTGCCCAGCACCCAGAACATTCTAAAAGTGAGAAATAAGCAGAACAGTAGGATGAGTTGTTAACTTTGTCATTTAACCCAAAGAGTCTAGGTGGCCATCTTTATCCTATTACTAGTTATTCAGACTTCAAACATTTGAGAATGATTTTGATGTAGGAGGAGCTCGATCAAGTTTGTCTCTCATAACAGAACTGCCCTGTGCATTTTTAATGAAAATTCCGGGGTTTCATAACCTATGAATCACAACTTTACTCAATTTATTTTTCTGTTTTGTTGTTTTGTTTTTAAAGTTCTAACATAGTTTCTAGGGGCGATACATTGATCATTCAAAGTTGTGTATATCACTTCATATATACAATTACCCTTCATGCTAACGTAATCTAACCAGACACTGTCCGTGAATGAATGCTACACATTCACTTAAAACATCACTGGGGAGTAATGAATCTTGTCTACACGGAACAGCAAAGGTATCCCTGTTGTCTGGCCTTGCGTCTTTTACTGCCTCCGTCTCTTGGGGGATTCAGGAAACCACTGTGTTGAGAATGCATTCCTGGACAACAGAAATTACATTGTTCCATGGCTCCCAGAACTGGTTTTGGGTGTTGCTACAGAATCTTCACCCTGTGTCTGCAGCTGCTCCCTTCTGCTGACAATCACTTCCATATGCCCCATTTCAGAGCGAGGAGGAAAAGTACTTCAAGCACAGTTTGGCCACACACATTGAAAAGGACCCTCTCACGCTAAAGTGGCATTAAAAAATGTTTTATGATATTTACTTAAAAGTTAGATTTTCACAGAGGTTTTCAGTCTAGGCAAACTCTAATGTTGTTTTTGTTGAAATAATGATACCCTGTAACAAAAAAAAAAAAAAAAAAAAAACCTCTGCTGCTTATTCCAGAATCCGGCCCTTCAGAGATAAACCTACAGGTCTAAGGTATATTTTCAGCAAAGCCATTGTCTGTAGCTCGTCTGTACCTATAGAGGGGATGAGGCTTTAAGCTAGGACAGAGTCACCACATCAGCTACTCATTTCTGACTCATGTAGGGACCAAGGCCGTTGGCCCCCTGAAGGTTCCCTGAAAAATCACTGACATGAGGCAGATTGATTAATAGGAAAAAGGACGTACAAATTTATTTAACAGGTATACCCAGGAGCCTTCGCGATGAAGACCCAAAGATACAGGGGAAATTGCCCACTTTCATGTTTAGGTTCAACAAAGTACGGGCAGCCATGTACAGAACAATTGGACAAAAGGGTATGATCTAATGCTAACAGGCTGAATGCAGACACCCAACAAAGCTTGTCTGTGTAGAGTCTAACTGGCCTCTCTGAGCTTGCATTC
The DNA here is from genome assembly GCA_963575035.1 of Avahi laniger. Lineage (NCBI taxonomy): Eukaryota > Metazoa > Chordata > Mammalia > Primates > Indriidae > Avahi > Avahi laniger. The sequence goes on along the minus strand of CAUYSK010011818.1, from coordinate 7,895 downwards.
TTTCATTCTGGGTGGGTGGCAGGTCCCTCTCTGGAATGGGGATCTCCTGACCTATAGTCAAACAAGGTAGATCAGATAATTTCTTTATGGCCAGTTTTTACACAGAATAATTTTAGGTTTTATGGCTGGCTTTTGGGAAAAGGGAGTCTGACTTTTATGAGCAGCCTTGGGGAGGGGAAGAGGGATTCTAGTTTCTACGGCTGGCCTCAGGGGAGAATGGGACTGAGAGGCAGGAGGACAGGAGAGGGTCAGAGAAAACCTTCTGCTTCTGAGGCCGCTTCTGAGGCCCTCATTCTGGGGAACTGTTTTTTGAACCCCAACAAGGGAATGTGGCTTTTAGCTTGGCCAGACAGTCACCATAGGAACTACTGATTCCTGACTTTCTTAGGGATAACTAAGAATGTCCCTAGAGAGCTAAAAATGTTGGTGCACAGCAGGTTTCGAAAAAATCTTCACGGCTACTGAGTACCTGATATCACAGCGCTTTTGTCAGAAACATCATGGTCTCTGCTCTGTTATCATCAAGAGCGCCTTCTAAGGTAAGCTTGACCTACTATGAAAAACACGAGATGCAAATTAGAAAGGCTAGCAAGCAGATGGGTCTCTTCCTGGCATCTCTGGGAGGTAAACTTCTAATCCAGATATATCTTGTGTTTTTATTTTTTTCTCCACGTTTAGTGGACACCTCTAGATGAACTTTAAAGAAATGAACATAATACGTTGGTTTACATGGGTGTCCCCTATCTTAAGCAAATATAATTAATAAAAATACATGTGGGCACAAAAAAATGGTATGAATCCCTTTGCAAATGAATCTTGACTCCTTTACCACACATTCATAAAAGTCCTGAAGGTGCAGGTTTTTTCATTATATCTATAATTTGATGAAATTAACCATAATTGATCAAAGTTTTCCAAATCTATCTAGTATGCCATGCCAGATCTATCTAGAGAAACATGTTTACTCTTATCAATGCTAAGAAATAAAATGTAATGAATGCCTGAAACACAGAATAATACTTATTTTTAAGAATTAGTATCTCAGCCATGTGTGACTGGACCTCTACTCTCTGCACTGTGGGGAAGAGGGAGAACATGTAATTCGTAGTTGCTTGACAGGAGGTAATACTGAAGATACCAAGTTAATGATTTTTCCCAAGATCACGAAGCAAGCCAATTACAGTCTGGCTTTAAATCAAAGTCACTGCACCACAACGCCTCTCAAACTCTTCTCGAATTTTGTCATCATTCTTCTTTACTGTGGTCCTTGGTTGGCCGTTAGCCATAGCAAAGCTTTAGACCCATGTCATAACCATAGGAACAGTGAAAAAGAAGTCTAAATGTCTGGTAAGAGATGAAGTAACGACGTTGATGAAAAGGATAGATTAGCAAAACTTCAGTGAAACTATGAAACGATTTGTAGGATCTCTTTTGAATGAATATGGAATTTTAAATAAGGACATATCTTTAAGGGAGCCTGGTCACTGCCTTGTCCTTAACATGTTTATACAAGCCGGCTTGTTTCAGCCCGTCAGCAGAGACTGGACTGATTTTTAGGTCAAATTTTGCATCCCATGTAGTTTTGCTTAAGATATTATTTTCCTAAGGCTTCTGAGCAACTAAATAGAGAAAAATATATTTTTGAGCTAACTTTTTTTTAAATACTAAATCATAACCTTAAACAAAGGAACTTAATGACCTGTGAACTTGGGTCAGCTACTAAGGACATGCCAGCAAGTACCAAAGTTTCTCATGTTGCACTTTCCTAATCAACTTGCATTTGTGTTTGAGCTTAAAAAAAAAAAAAAAATGAAACAAAGACAGCCCTGAGTTTGTCATCTTTCTAGGCCACATTCCATTTACAGAGCACCTCTCATGCCATAATGTCAAATGTCATTAGATTTGACATACATAATTTCATTAAGCTACAATGATGATCTCAAATGAGACATTGAATTTCCTCCTCTAAAAAATCAGTCACCAAAGCACATTTTCCTCTGATGAATTAATTAATAAAATACAAGGCTACTTATGCAAAATACGTGCCAGAGGTTCCCAAGTGTGTGGATGTCACAGCAAGTGTTACAGCGGGACGTCTCGAGGACAAACCAAGCAGCACACTGAGAATCAGAGAATCAAGGTTTATTCGCTGGCGGGCTGAGAGGAGTCTTGCCACCAAATTCTGAGCCCCGTGTACCGGGTTTTCCCGCTTTCATTAGGTTGGGATGGTCCGAGGGGTGGGGTCTCAAGTGGCTGATGCGCCGGGTAATAGATGGGGGTCTTCGTTATCATGGATGTCCTGACCACTCTGAATTAAAAAGCTGAGCCTTCCGGATGATACAGTCATGAGTGCTCAGATTCCTGTTGATGCAGACAGATTTCACAAGGCCTCTCTTACAGAATAAGAAGTGTGGGTTATGCCGTCAGCAAGGTAAGCAGAGCATGGCCAGAACACTGCCAGGAGAGCTGTCCAATCTGACATTGAAGAGGAGTCACTCATCCTCCCTGATTACCTTCCGTAGACTACAGAAGGCAAACATTGCTGTCTGGTCAATGCTGGCCCCCTTCTCTGAAGATAGCAATCACAAAATGTTACTTTTGGAGAGTCAAATATACACATAGATGCATGTGTTTCACTGGAAAATACCTGCTCTGACTATTCTCTGATAAGATCGCAAAAGACTTATACATGCAAATTCCCATAAAACAAGATGAAATGACAGCCTGAAATATTTATCAGTCAGTGTTACGCTGGAGTAGAATTAGATCCTATTTGTTCCAAAGTGCTCTGCAAAGTAACGAGCTGGACCTTGAGAGAACACTGACTATGCAAGTAAAAATCCAGAATCCATTAGGCACTCAGTGCCAACACGCACAGTCTTGGACCCTGGTTCCTATCATGAGAGGATCACTGCCAGGACATTGGGGTGCTCCCCAGCCACGCAGGGCAGAGCTCCCACCTGGACACCAATGGCCGTGAACAGAAGTGCCTGCCCAGGCTCTGACTCTTATCTTACCCTTTTGGCACAGAAGGAATTTTTGTAGTAGAAATTGTGGTGTCTGGCAATCAGACTTTGTTAAATTATTAATATATAGCAGAACTAGAGAAGCCCTACAAAGTCCCAACGTTTTGCTTTTATCCAATTCTTTGGAAAGTCTTCTCTCCCAAATGGACAGTACTCTCAGGTCACAGGAGCCCTCTGGTAGCAGCTAGTGATGTCAACATTGGCCGTGAAATCAACACTCAGAGCCCACAGCTCTTTGCATCAGATGTGAGTAACGGTGGCTGAGTCATTGTTTCTTTCTGCCTTTTCAGTGCTCTCTGCAGAAAGCACCTCACGTCAGACAATCGCAGAGCTCGTTGCTTACTGTAATGCATCTTATGTGATAACGCTGGTGGTGAGCCATGTTCCAGAATATTCCGTGACAGCAGCACTCATTGTGCTGCCTTAACCTGGATTAATGCTATCATTTGTACATTCTATTTTTTCTGTTATTTCTTGTATTTAGAGTGCGAGGTATTGCTCTGTCATCCTTGTTTTATTTTAAGAAATAAAGCCATAGGAGGTTAAGCAATTTCTCAAAATTCTTGTAGCCTGTGAACTTTGAGCCTGTGCTTCCTGTTCACTGAGTCACATTATCTCAATGTAAAATTTGCTGGGTTTTAAGTAAAGGAAATTTAAGTTAAAAAAGAAAGAAAGCCTTCCAGAGAGACAGCACACAGCGGTGGCCATGTGCTACAGAGGTTCAGGACACGCCACCCCAAAGTAAGGCACCTTCGCATTTGAGAAAGCAGCAGAGGCAGGAAGATCACTCTCTCCCGCCCACCACCCTTCCCCCCTGAAGCAAGTCATAAAACCTTGCGAGGATTTTCTGACCGTCCTCTGAAACAGGTCACAAGACCCTCATTGAAGAGGTGCTTCCCCTCTACACTGAAGAAAGGAACGACTTTATCTCTGAAGATAAAGGGTCACAGAGAAGAATCTGAACAAACAGGACTTGCTAAGCTCCCCCTCCAGGTTATTACCATTAGATCTTCTCTTCTATCTTCTATCCCGTCACACTCCTCCTGGACCACCCGCTCTTCATCAAACCTAGCGTAAACAATACACAGGTTCCCCCTTCCCTCGGGTCTGCATTTCCTTATGAAGGCTCCCGAAATAACTTTGTATGCTTTTCATTAATTTGTCTTTTGTTATAGGGGCTTCAGCCATGAACCTCGTGATGGGTGAGGAAAAGATATTTTTCTTCCCCCTCAGTACATACAGGCTTCGGATCCTGAATCGTTCCATGGACAAATGTTTCTTGGCCACATGCTTTGTGCGAGGCACACGGGAGGCAAGAGAGAAATGACCCTTGCTGTCCAGGAGTTCGTATACTTGGGTGGGGGGAGGGCTAGGGAGAAGCAAACAGACTGGCACAGAGTCTGCATACAAGGGAAAAAGAATGAGAGAGGATGCCACAGAGCTGTAAAGGCAACGCCCAGCACCACTGACCACGTGACCTAGCCATTGCCCCCTGAGGGTGCTCCCCAGCTGAGCCCTGAAGGAAGGAAGGAGCCAGCCAGAGTCAGACTCAGAAGGGAAGAAAATTCCAAGCAGAGGAAGCAGCAAGTGTAGCAGAGGGAAAAGACAGGCTGAGCTTCAGCCTCAGCTCCAACTCTATTTGGCTGTGTGACCTCAAGTATGTTACTTAACACATCTGGGCCCTTTGGTAAAGGTCATCCTTTGTAAGCAGGACAGTAGCTAACTCACAGGAACTTATATAAATCAAATGAGAATGGCACATAGTAATTACTCATGCAAAAGTAGTTGACTTTCTATCCTCTCTTGATAAAATCTTTGAGAGTTGAAGGCCACTAAACTCTGATTTTAAAATTTGCCTATGACTTAATATATATATATATATAAACATATATTTTTTTCTTCCTGAGCAAGGGGCTGTAAAAAGAACAGCAGGAAATCAGGGATGATCCAGGTTATGAGTTCCTGAAAAGCTTATAAATCAGGGCTAATTTTATTTGTAGGAAAAACAAATAAGACAGCACTCATTTGGGGGCGAGGCTGACTTCTCCGTTAGACACGGTACCACAGTGCCTGAGGCCCACGATACTTTGTGTGTGTGTGGGGTGGGGTCAACAAAAGTGTTCTAATTTTTTTTAAGATCGGAAGAAAAACATGAACTTTTACATCAAAGGAAATATTTTAATATATAATATTATATGTCTTTATACCAGCATGATCATAAAATTTAATTTTTAACATCATCTTATGGAGAAGAGGCCCCCAAAGGGAAAGTGCCCAGGACCCACAAAAGTCAGAATCCGGGCCTGTTCCTGGCAGAAGAGTATTACTTGACCCGTTCTCGATCTCTCCCCCCACCGCAGACCTGCAGCTTCCGTTGCTCCCTCCACCTGCCCCGCCCGCCCCCCTTCCCCGGCCATCTCCTCTTACTTCTCTGCCCTATCTCTAGCCCCTGCTTTTTCTTAGACCACCCAGCCCAATTTGGACCTAACTTCCCAATTCCTTCATTTCCCCGAGCTTAGAATCTAGCAGAAAACCCTCTCGAGGTGGTGTGAGCACGGCAGGTAGGCCCAGAGGTTCTTAAGCACATGGAGCCCGCAAGGCAACACACTGAGGTCACGTCATTGTCATGGGAAGTCCCTACAGGCCGGTCCCTGGCAGCCTGAGTGCTCAATGCAAGCAATGGCAGGTTTCAGTTTTGAACTGAGATGACTTATGTTCTTGCTCCTAAGAATTCACGAATTGTTAAAGTCATTAATAATGAGACATACGGTCACCACTGCAGTGGGGCTGTTCCTTGGCTTGATGTTTTGTTTTGCTTTGATTTCCCAAGAAGCGTCTGATCAGTCTGTTCTCTAAAAATGTACCAAAGAGGTAAGCTCGTGGACAGAGCTCTGCGTGTAGACTCCAGCAAGAAAATTAAAAAACCAGAAAAACTTCCCTCCAAGATTGATCCTTAGCTGGTGTAAGCGCCAGATACACTTACCCAACTAGCTAAGCAGATCACACTTCTGGAACAACTGAGGCTTCCTCAGCTCTGAGCCAGCAGCCCTGAAATTGCCCAAACAAAACTCCGTCTCAAGGAAACACACCCACTCGTTCCCATTCTATTGGAAAGTGAGACATCCTTGTTACCTAGTCCTGGGAATTTCCATTTTAATTCTGATTCTAGTTTTGAATAAAAGGAAGTCAGGGATTTTATTATGTACCAAGAAATAAGTAGAAGTCTCCTATTTGGGGGCTACTCTGGTCTTGCCTAAAGCTGAAATTATTATTTGACTTTTTTTAAATTGACTTTTAATTATATGAGAAATACATGAATATATTTTCCTTTTCACATTAAAACTATATCTATAAGGCTAAAATCCCCTGTTAGCTCACTCCTGCTCATTCCTGGTACCCTCATGTTCACTCCTTCCTCCGAGTATTGTTATGGTTTTGAATGCATCTTTCAAACCCGATTATGTTCATTTGCATCCATATATGTGTACCCACAGGGAAAAGATACAGTATTGCTTGGTAATTGTCTTTTACATAAATGAAATGGAAAATATTTTTATACATTTTACACTGTGTCTTTTTGCTGTCCCATGTTAGAGCTTACTTTGAACCTCATTATTTTGAACTATACTATCGTATTTGTAGTATCAATAAATTAAAGTTGGTTTAGTTATTCCCCTGTTGATGGACCTGAGATATTATGGCACAAGAATAATTCCTTTTTTTTTAGAGATGGCTTTCACTTTGTCACACAGGCTGGAGAGCAGTGACACAATCACAGTTCACTGCAGCCTCAAACTCTTGGGCTCAAGTAATCCTCCTGCCTCAGCTTCCCAGCATACATGACCACGCCTAGCCAATTTTTTCCCATTTTTTTAGAAATGGGGTCTCACTATGTTGCCCAGGCTGGTCTCAACTCCTGGGCTCAAGTGATCCTTTTGCCTCAGCCTCCTGAGTCACTGGGATTACAGGCATGGTGAGCCCCTGTGCCCAGCAGAAAGAATCTAATTAAAATATCAAAAACATAAGACTAGCTTATCAGAATTTTAGGACTATATTTTGAAAAAGCAACAAAGAAAGTTCCAAGAAAGGATTTTCCTTTCATTTGCTGTTAAAAGCTAATGCGGAGATTGTAAAAAGAAAATCTTTAAAGGGAAAATGAATTGCTAAGGGCTTGGGAGAAGAGGTGGGGGCGAGGCTGGAATACCAATCATTCCAAGTCAGTGAGAATACTACTAGAAAAAGTTACACTTTCAGATTTTATGGGATCTGAGCTTTGTTTTAGCACCTACCCTCACTCCTCATTTGAGAGAACAATGCCCCTAAGTACTTTTCCAATATTCACATAGATTGATAGAATAGACCCTTCATTAACTCACTGGGAGCTTCAGCTTCTAGTTTGTGTTAAACTTAATTAATCCAGTCAACTGGTGCTGGACTGCATTGAAACAAAAACGTGTAGAGGGCACAGCAAGTGCAAAGTCAAGCTCGTGCTCCTGGGGTGCGGTAGCTTGGGTGTTCTCACTGCAAAGGGGAAATGCTCGGATTCAAATTGCCTGACCTCTGAGTGCTCCTAAATGAAAAAACTAAAATTCTGAGTAAAAGAAGTAGAGCTGGAGTCCAGAGAAGGGGTGAGGCGTGGAGTAACAGAGTCACACGGAGGAGTCTACGCACCAATTGTTAGATCCAGTTCCCCTCGGCCCCAGGAACAGAGAGGCAGAGCCACCGAGGATGCAAATGGCAAAGGAGTTTATTTGCTAGCTCAAGCTAGGGTCCCAGTCCCAGAGCACCAACGCAGTGGCCTCCCTATGGACCAGGACCCCGCCCTGGGGTAAAAGTGAAGCTTTTATTCTTTTTTTGCACACGACACAC
>CAUYSK010011817.1:0-42676 GCA_963575035.1 Avahi laniger | reverse complement strand
TGGATCCGGGGTGTGTACCTTGTGCTTGGAGGGTTATATATGGCTGGCTGTGAGTGTGGTGTGCTCTTTGGCGGATGTTGAGTACTGTCTATGGTGGTGATGCTGATGGTGGTGGTGATGGTGTTGATGTTGGTGATGGTGATGATGATGGTGCTGGTGGTGATGGTGGTGATGTTGTTGATGGTGTTGGTGGTGATGGTGGTGATGGTGATGGTGATGGTGGTGGCAGTGGTGGCGGTGGCAGTGGTGATGGTGGTGGTGGTGGCAGTGGTGGCGGTGGCTGTGGTGGTGGTGGCAGTGGTGGCAGTGGTGATGGTGATGGTGGTGGCAGTGGTTGTGGTGCTGGTGATGGTGGTGGTGGTGGTGGTGGTGATAGTTCTTGGCCACAGACAGGGAAGACTAGGCCTGCCAACAACCTGAACTCCATCACCTCTCCCACAGCCTCAACTCCCTAGACGACAACTCTGTGGATCTAGACAAGAAACATCAGGAAACAAAGGCAAGATGTGGGATGAGTTAGTCCCTGGGGCTTATGACTTGGGGTCCTTTTCCGAAGGGGTGGAGGGGTAGAGCTGGAGGGACCTGTTACTGACACAGGTAGCCTTGCCTCTCGGCATCAAGCCCCAGGAAGCCCTAGGGCTTTAGAATGGGGTCCAATTCCTGCTCCTCCACTGGTTCGCTTTGTGACTCTGGGTGGGTGACTTCTTGCTTCTGGTTCTGAGCTTTCTCATCTGTAAATGGGGGTCCAAACATCAACCATGCAGGGCCACTGTGAGGATTAAATAAAGCAGGCATAAAAACCACCCGGCACAAACAAGTGCTTGACAATCAGGTTCCATCCTTTATGGCCTTTATATAAAAGCTGGTAGGGGTGGGGAAGAGATCTGGAGATGAAGGAACATCTAGCAAAGCAGAGAAGGTGGGCTCAAATAAACAACAGCACTATCATTTGTTGAATAGTTTAGTTGGTTAGATTAGACCAAGAGTTCATGGCCTGGCCTGCTACTTAGAAGCACCTAAGGAGCTCTTTAGAAATACCTATGTCCAGATCACACCCAGAGATTCTGATTCCATGGCCCAGGTGGAGCCTGGGCTTGGATATGCTGTAAAAGTTCCCCGGGGGACTCTAACGGGCAGGTGGGACTGAGAACCACGGGACCAGGTCAGTGTGCTGAGTGGAGGTGTCTCCGGAAACAGAGGAACTACTCTCTTCCTTCCCACTTTGAAAACCACCACTGGAGCAGAAGTTCTCTAAGGCCCATTTGAGCTGTAATAGTCTGAGAGTGTGTGTGTATGTGTGTGTGTGCACGCGCGCACGCGCTGGAGGGAGGCATCCACCCCCATGCACCCCTCTCCAGCCACAGTCTGCATCCTGGGCTTGGCCCAGTTTCTGTCCGCTGGCCAGGGGCCCCCAGCCTGACCTCATGGTTGAGTATTTATTTTCCCTTGGGGACTCCTTCCTTGGAAAGATTTGGTCAACCAAAGCCTCTCCTGGGCTTTAAAATACCAGAATGTTGCACAGGGTCCGGGTGTTACCTGGCGCAGGGAATCTGGCGTAGAGTCATCTCTGTGGGGGCTGCGGGTATTAATCCAGGTGGCCAGGCAGTGTGGCACCCTCTGAGTGGACAGAGACCTCCAGTGCTTCTCTGTTGGAAGATGGCTTAAGGCAAAATCTCCAATGAGCATGTCTGGGGGAACTTTCAAAAGGGAACGGTCTTGCCTGCTGGAGCTTGCGGCCCTTGGCAGAAGCTGCTGCTGTTCCTGGGAGGAGTGGAGTCAGGGGCCCCTGCGGTGGGGCTGGACCTGTGGGCTGGGAAAGGGCAGGGAGCTCTGAGAGAAGGGTATGGAGAGGGAGGGAGGAGGACAGGCCACAGAGTCTTCAAAGCCAGAAAAGAGCTCAGACCTTGTCCTGGAAGGCAGGGGTTGCTGTATTTCCAAGAAGCTGCCCAAGGCTCCACCCATCTCCTGCAGCAGTGAGTGGGCCCTGGGGGCTGCTGGGCAGGGGAGACCATGGGGCCTTCTTGGGACTTGCCTGCCCCTCCTCTCCCTTGGCTAGTTGGGGACATGGGTGTGGCCTCTTCCCAGGAATCCCTTGGTGCCGTGACTTGTCCAAGAGCTTCATAAACGTTTGTGTGGAAGGTATGAGTGACTAGAGGGCTCAACCACTCCATCCTTTCCAAATAACCAACAGGGAAACTGACACCAGAGAGAGGTGCTGACGTGCAGAAGGTCGACAGTGTGCAGAGCAGAAGCAGACCAGAACCCAGGTCTCCAGTCTCTGGGACCGGGTCACATTATCCTGGGCAGCTCCCCGCTTGGCCTCTGTCACCAGGGCTCTGCGGAGCACGGGCAGAATGCTTAGCCCCGCTGGGGCCCCTCAGATGTTCCACTGTTTACCAGGGACTGGAACAGCCCCATCTGGAAAAAGCCCTTGCAGTGCTCTGGGGAGGGCGGTGGTGGCCGGGGCTCTGGCTCTATGGGTGTCTCCACAGCAGAGTAGCTGTTCCGGGGGGATCAGAAGGGTGTATATGTAAGTGTGTGTGAGTGTGCAGCATGTCACAGGGCGAGGAGGAAGAAGAAGGGCAGGCGAGACAAGTGAGTGAGCATGTGCCATTATGAACTGCAGGTGGGACCTGCCTGCAGGGTGGCATCCCTCTAAGGGTGGCAGAAAGAGACCTCAAGTTCAACTAGGGGCAGCGTCACACCATGGACATGCTTTAGAGCCAGCAGCACCAGTGGTCTGGCCCTTCCTGGCCAGGAGAGCTCTCTGAGCCTCAGTTTCCACATGTGTAGAACAGGGGACGTGACCCCTCCCTCAGAGTTTCTGCGGGCAGTTGAGGTGATGGATGGACCTCGCCCACCATGGTGCCTGCTGTGGGGCGCAGATGGCAGGAGCCATGCTGCACTGGCTCCTTGGCATGGGATGCAGGGCATGGCATTATGCAGGACTAGGCAGGACACCAAAATCTGTGGTGCATTGGGTGGGGCAAAGGCCAGAGAAGATGCTCAGGCCCACCCTTTCACCTGATCTGCCCACCACCGGCCATGGCCACCTCTGGGACACAGCCAGGAGCTGAGGCCCAGAGAGGAGCATGGGGGAACCCCAGCCAAGGAGCCATCTGGTCGTGGGTATGAACGTCCACCGGTGCCCCCAGGGCCTGGGGAGATGGCCCATCTCGCCCGCCCGTTACACGTCCTCCCCTCTCCCCACAGGAGGAGCTGCGCAGTCAGCAGGGGCCAGCTCCAGAGCCCCTGAGCGTGGTCTGTCAGGAAGGCGGGCGGGCGTGGGGACACAGCAGCAGCAGGAGTCGTCCTTCACCAATGCTGGCCTGGACACCACAGACCTACGAGGGCCCCCCCCCCCGGCTCTTCCAGACCCCCTCGAGGAGGCCCCATCACTCCCTAACTAGAGATGATAATATATCTTGTTGCTTGGCCTCTTTTTGCTTTTGGCCAATCACAGCAGACGGGTTGGGGAAAGATTTTATTACCAATGTATACTGTGACACTTTGTAGCCAAAAACTGTGGCTGCAGGGGCAGGGACAGGGGCACTGAGTGGTCACAAGGGACTTATGGGGCTTACAGCACAGGAGGGGCTGGAGAGGGTGGCCTTTAAGGACAACTGTGGTTGTAGAATGAGCTCACTGTCCTGTCCCCAATACCCAAGACCAGCTGTCATCTAGGCTGCCAGGGCCCCAAGAACTTCCGTGAGGCTGGCTATGACCTCCAGACCTGTCTGAGACCCTCTGGCCTTTCTCTGTCTCGGCTGAGCCTCCAGGGCACATTCTGTAGCTGCCTTTGGCCTCTCTGGGAATTGTGAACCAGTGATCCAGTGGGACACGGGGTGGGCCCGGGATCCGGCCAGGTAGGTGGGAGATAGGAGTTGGGGAAGGACCACCAACAGCATGCAAGAGATGCCCCACCCAGCAATGGGCCCGCCACTGTGTGAAAACACACACGCTCCATCCTACCGCCATGCTGCCCAGGGCCTCACATGCAGAGCCTTGCACACTCGGGTCATCACACTGATCCTTGACGACTCGGAGGGCTTACCACTCAGGTTTGCATGCAGTCTCTCCCGTTCGGGGAATCTGGCCCCATTGGAGACCTCAACGCACCAGTCTGGACATCTCAGGAGCCTGATTCAGCTCTCAGGGGTAGGAGGTGGGGGTGCTGGGCAGGTCCCCATGGTCACCAAATGTGACCGGGAGGGAGTCGAACTGAGGGCTGTGACGGGGAAAGCAGGGCATCAGGGCTGGCTGGGTTCGTGGGCTCATGGACACGACGGAGCTTGGTAGAGGGGTTTATTGTGTGTTGGGGAGGGGAGGAGCCGGAAAGATGGGGATGAGAAGGCTCTAGAGGCCACCCATCCCTCGGAGGCCTGCTGCACGCAGAGGGGACCCTTTCTAGGGGTCTGGGGGCAGGAAGGGAGCCTGAGAAGGTTGGAAACCCGGGCGTATAAAAAGGGCAGATCACTCGGCCGTGGGTCCCGCCCGCGAGCAGCACCGCGGCCGGCGCACGCTCTGCAGCAGCGCGCGGAAGAGGCCAGGCGGGCGCTTGGCGGCGCCGTCGCGGGGCGCAGCGCGCACTGAGCCCGCACGGCCGGGGCCCGCTCGGGCGGCTGACGGCGCCGCGGGTGCCCCTTGGCGGCCGTGCTCCTCGATCTGTCGCTCCAGATGCTTCTGGATGGCCATGCCCAGCACCTCCACTTCCATGGAGGCGCCGTACACCTCCCACGTCATGCCCTTCTCGTCCCAGCTCACGTCGCGCACGGGCTCGGCTGCCTCCGGGGGTGCCACAGCGGCCGCCAGCGCCGAGCCGGGCCGCACCCGCACTTCGGGGAAGGCGGGCGGCGCGGCGGACGGCGCCACGGCCTGCGGAGTCATGGGCCCGGTGGCCACGGAGCGCGTCTCAGCGGCGCCCAGCGACACTTGCAGGCCCGCGTCGCGGCGCGAGGGCGGCCTGGGCGCCGGGCTGGGAGCACGGGACGCCGCCTGGAAACTGAAAGCCGGGCCCCCCACGTCGTCCTGCGGAGACATGGGGCTCACGGCCACTGAGACGCAGGCCTGCGTGCCCGCCTGAGTGCCCGCGTCCTCGCGCGGAGGGGGCGGGGCGCTCGCTTCCCACGACGGCACCTTGGTGAAGTTGTCGCGAGTCCGCGGCCCGGGTGGGGGCGTTGCGGCCTCTGGGCGGGGGCTTTTCTCAGCCCCAGTGACTGCCAGGTCTTTCTGGCCCAGGGTGGAGGCCTTGGCGCTAGGCACGGGCTCCGGCTCTGGCTCCACGTGATCCTTGCTGCTCCCGGCACCCTCCGGAGACAGGGCTGAACCAAAGGGTTTGCCATCGGACTGCCTGGAGGAGGGGATGAACTTGGCCAGACTCAGGGGGGCCACCTTCCCCAAGGACTGGGGCTCCGCTTTTCTGGAAGATGCAGAGTCGGCCTGCCCCAGGGGCACCGGCTCTCTCTTCCCAGAGGCAATGGGGTCTGCTTTCTTTGAGGATTCAGGATCCACCTTCTCTGACGCTTGAGGCGGCTCCTTTTGCAAAGACACAGCCTCTGCTTCTCCGGACGCGGCACCCTCTTGCCCAGGGAGCTTCGTTTCCGCTGTGGCCCCAGACTTGGGCTCTGCTTTCCCTGAGGCCCTGGGATCTTTTGTGGAGTTCACAGGATTCTCCTTCTGTAGAGGCAGAGCAGCTACCTTTCCCTCTGGGATAGCTTCTGTTTTTCCCAAGGACACCACGACTGCTTTTCCTGGAGTTGTGGAGACCACTTTACCTAAAGCCATGAAGGAGTCCACTTCTCCAGAGGGGGCAGTGTCTGCCTTTCCCCCGCCCACAGGGTCCACCCTGCGCAAGGCCAGGGCACCAGCCTTCCCTGAGGCTGCAGGACCCGCCTTTCCAGAGGCCACAGGACCTGGCTTCTCCGAGGACAGTGGATCTCCTTTTCCCCCAGTCACTGCCTCAGCTTTCACGTCAGATGGGGGACCTGCTGCCCCCAAGGACTTGGGATTCCCTGGATCTGCGGACACAGGCTCTGTCTTTCCTGAAGAGTCAGGATTCACTTTCTCAGATGGTAATGTTTTTATGTTTCCCACAGATAAGGGATCCTCCGTTCTGGAGGACACTGGGTCCTCTTTTCCCGAGGATACCATTTCTGTCTTTCCCACAGACACACATTCTGCCTGCCCAGGGGACAAGGGCTCTGGCTTTCCCGAGGACCTGGGATCCACCACTCCCAAGCAAACTGGATCCACCTTGTCTGAAGACAGGCGGTCCACATTTTTCAAAGATGTGGGATGTGTCTTTCCTGAAGACATGGGATCTGCATGTCCAGCAGACACAGTTTTTGTCATTCCTGTAGACATGGGACCTCCTTCTCCTGAGGAGACAGGGTCTGTCATTCCCAGGAACTGAGTGTCCTCTTTTGTGGAGGACACAGTTTCTACATTTCCCATAGATGCAGGTTCTGCCATCCCCAAGCATGCAGGATCCACCCTTCCTGAGGACCCAGGAGACACCGTTCCAGGGGATACAGGCTTAACACTGCCTGGCGACCCTGGAGTCAGCCCTCCCGGGATCCCAGGATCTGTCTTTACTGTGGATGCAAAATCTGTGTCTTCCAAGGACATAGGATCCAACTTTCCTGAAGGCTCAGGATCTCTCTTTCCCAAGGACACAAGATCTACTTTTCCCACAGATGTAGGACCCATCTTTTCTGAGGACACAGGATGTTCTTTTCCAGAATACCTGGGCTCCTCGTTTCTTGGGAACACAGAAGCCATTTTGCCTGAGGATACAGGATCCTCCTTCTTTGGGGACATCGTAGCCACCTTGCACACAGGATCTATTTTTCCCAAGGATTCAAGATCTTCCTTTCCTGGGGTCATGGGATCCATCTTCCTGGGAGCCACAGGACCCCCTTCTCCCAAGACCGCAGACTCTGTCTCCCCTGTGAACAAAGACTTTGCCTTCCCCGAGGACCCCGTATCTGCCTTTCCAATGGAAGTGGGCTCTGCCTGCTTTGAGGACTTGGAATCCATCTTCTCCAAGAACACAGAATTTCTGTTCTCTGAGGATGTGGGATGAATTTTCACTGAGGACACAGGCTCTGACTTCCCAGACAAGGTGGTTTCTAGTGTCCCTGAGATCAGGGCTCCACGGGCTCCCAATGTCTCCTTGGAGGCTGCCTCTTGGGGAGAGATACAGGTTGGGGAGGGGCAGGCCAAGCTCCCACCAGGGCCCTCAGGGTAGGAGGCCCCTTCCCCAGTCCCACTAGGGCTTCTGTGTCTAGAGTCCATGCCTGGGCTTTGGTCAGGGGTGTGCCTGGGGGGTGCAGGGCTGGCCTTTTGTGGGGAGGGGCAGCAATCCTTCATGGCCAGGCCCCCATGCCCCAGGCTCCCATCCTGTGGGCAGCAGAGGGCTGTGGGCTGGGGTCCTGGGGCACTGGAGTCCTTTCGAAGCAGCTGGAGCCAGGCTGGGTCTTCAGCACTGCCCATCTGCCCTCGTGACCATGCTTGAGTCCAAGGTTACTGTCTGGTTCTGAAACAGAGACAGAGTAGACTCAGATTTAGGGAGACTCCATCCAGCCTCGTCTTCCACCCACTCGTCCTAGCAGCCAGGCCTTCTCGCTGGGTGCTCTGCCCCTGTCTGTCCCCTCCTGTCCAGAGGGCCTGGGCTGGAAACACAAACCCAACCATGTCACCCCCCTGCTTCACTGCTCCTAATGGCCTTTCTTAAAATGATAGACATTCAAGGCCTTTCACAACTTGGCCACAGCACAACTTTAACTTTACCTACCATCGCCCCTTTCTAGCCCACCCCATGCAGCACACTATCTGCAAGTTATGCTTTTGTTCTCTAGGCCAGTGGTTCCCAAACCTTTTTGGCACCAGAGACAGGTTTCATGAAAGACAATTTTTCCATGGATTGGTGGCGGGGACAGGGAGGCGGAGCTCAGGCGGGGATGAGAGCAATGGGGAGTGGCCGTAAATACAGATGAAGCTTCACTGGCTCACCTGCGGCTCATCTCCTGCTGTGCACCCCCCACCCCCACTAAGTTTCATGAAGACAGTTTTTTTCCACGGACACGGCGGGGTGGGGGGCAGAGCTCTGCAGCCCAGTCCCTAGTAGGCCACAGACCGATACTGGTCCGTGGCCCTGGGCTTAGGGACTGCAGCTCTACACCACGGGTCAGGTGGGTCATTTAATCTGTCAGTCAAGTGCTGCCCTGGAGAAATACCACCTGGCAGTCCCAGCTCTTCTAGGTTCTTAAGAGAATTAGGAAATCCAGACTTTAATGTAGAATATGCTAATTAGTTCAAGATTTTATAAAAACCTAAAACGCTATGTGGGCCAAACAAAACATGTCTATATGCCACCAGTTTAAGTCTATGTAGGCCTGGGGAGCTGTGAATGGTTTATAGTCAAGGAAGGGCCACAGTCAGATGTATGTATCTTTAAGGATTCCTCTGGGATGGTGTGGAGGCTGGGCTGAAAGAGAGGGGTTGGCTGAAACCCATCAGGAGGCTGGTAAATCATTCATTTAATCCTTCATTCATTCACCTAGCTCCCTCTCTGCAACAGGCCCTGAGCAGTTGCAATGGTCTAGACAAGAGACGGCACAGCAGGTCCTGGGGTTGGAAGTTAAAGGCAGAACTGAGAGATCCAAAGGCAACTGACAGGTACCAACTGGCTGTAGTGGTCAGAGGAAGGGTGGCCCGCAGGGTACTGGCTAGGTTGCTGGGCAATGGTGCTGGGCAGGAAATCTGGGGAAAGAGGGAGATCCATTCTGGGCAAGCTGAGTTTGTGGTGCCTGGGGGCCATCCCGGAAGAGGGTCTGGCAGGCAGCTGGATCCAAGAGCAACCCCGTTGTGTTATGCACTCAGCCGCCAAAGTGAGCAGAGCTCCTGACTCCCTCCAAATCTGCTCGGAAATCATCTCCCTAGTGCTCAGGCCAAAATCCCGAGAGTCACCCTTGACTCTCACATCGCATGTCCCATCCATCAGCAAAACATAATGGGTCTACCTTCAAAATACATCCAAAATCTGGCCACTACTCTGGGCTAAACCCCCAGCACCTCTCACCTAGATTATCTCTGCTTTTTCCTTCACCCCATAGTTTACTCTCAACCTAGCAGCCAGAGGGATCTTAGTAAAACCCAAGGCAGATCACATCCGTCCTCTGCTCAGAACCATGCAGTGTCTCCCCATCCTGTGCAAAGTAAAAGCAAACTCCTGACAACAGCTCACAAGACCCTGCATTGTCCAGCTCATCACCCCTTCTGGCCTTTCTCCTGCTCCTCTACCTCTCTTCAGCCACACCAGCTGCCTCTCTGATTTGGGAACACCGCGTGCCTCAAGGCCTTTGCACTGACTGTTTTCTTCTGCCTGGAAAGCTATCCTTCCAGATATCTGCATGGTCCGCTCCCTGCGGCTCTCCCTGACCCACCCTGTATGAGACAGCCTCCTCCTGACCCTGGCTGGCAGGCGCTTTCCACCGCCTTGTCCGTCTCCTTGTTTCTCCATAGTACCCGTCACCATCTGACATATCGCATGTATTTGTTTATTGTTTATGGTGTGTCACTCTCATTAGAATGCCAGCTCCAGGAGGGTGGGGACTTGGTTGTGCTCACTGACATATCCCTGGGTCAAGAACAATGATGGGCACACACGTAGTAAGATCCTGATAAGTATTTGTGACGCGAATGGCTGGATGATCTTTCTGAGGTACAGATCCAACTGTGCTACTCCTTGGCTCAAAGTGCTGCTCATTCTTGCTGGAAAAGTAAATTGGCTGTAATCTTTTTGGAAGGCCATTTATCAATTTCTGTCAAAGTTCACCATGCACACAGCATTTGAGCTGGCAAGCCCACCTCCCGGTGGTCCTGAAGACAGACTGATGGTGCAGTGGGGTACACGAGGGCGCGGCGGGGGCTGAGAAGAGAACCAGAAGGCAGGTTCTGTGGAATGTGGGACGACCACACGGACACCACACAGCCACCAGGAGGAAAACACCCAAGGTAAACTCAGTGGAAAAAAGCCAGGAGACAGCATGGCTGCCAGGATCCCATAGCCAAGGAAAAGACAGACACGCATGCATGGGTTTACTGGTAAGGAGAAGATTTCTGGACGGAATCCTGCGAAACTTTTAGCAGTGATTGCCTTTTGGAAGTAAGAGTGGGGATCTGAGGGTGGGAGAGACTTTTCTTTGTATGACCCTTTGTGATGCTTGAATTTTGGTTATGTGTGCCCACAGTACTGTCTTTGAAAATGGGGGAAAAAACCTGAAAACTGTAATGACTCCCTATTACCTTTAGGATCAAGTCTAGTTCTTTTATGTGAACATACTACCTGCTGGGATTTATCTCTCCCTACCCACTCCCACCCCTGAAGCACGTACATGTGCACATGAGCGCACACACACACAAGTGTGACCTCTCTGGGGTCATCCATGGGCTTCATGTTTGCCCCAGGGCAGCCTCTACACACCCTGTGCTGGAGGAGTCCTTCCCTCCCGGCGTGCCTGGCCATGTCTTATCCCACCTTCAGGCCTCAGTGGAAGCGCCTCCTCCTCTCGTGAGCCTTCTCCGGCCACCAGCTTCCCAGGGATTCCCATGGCCTCCTCCCCCTAACCAGACTCATGTCACTCTACATGTCACCGTTCACACCGCTAGGTCCCTGACCAGGCCTCAGGTCCCTGGATGGGGACTCAATTGACACTGTTCACCACTGGGTCTCTCGTGCTTTGAGATTATGGGACTTGGAGGGTAAGAGCCATCACTAAGATGGGGACACAGGAGGAGGAGCAGCTCTGCAGAGGACCACGGGCCACTGGTTGGGAAGCTGAACTGGACTGCCCGTAGGATTTACACAGGGCCATCCAGGAGCAGGTGGGAGCTAGGTCGGGAGTACAGGAGAGGTCTGGCCGGAATTCTTTGGATTTGGTTTTCATCAGCATAAATATGAGGGGTTGGATGGTCACCAGCCTGCAGGGGTCAGGCAAGCATCAGATTTGCGTGGTATGGACTAGGTCCATCTTCATTTTTTGCCTTTTGGTAGTGATATGGGCACAGATAAACATTTTTTCTCCCACAAGGAAAACAGTAGAGCAAGGGAGATGATTAAAGACTCCTGACACCTAAGCCGGGCACAGTCGCTTGCACCTGTGGCTACTGGAAGGCTGAGGCAGGAGGATTACTTGGGGCCAGGAGTTCAGGACCAGCCTTGGCAACATAGCAAGACCCAGTCCCTAAAAGAAAATAAGAAAAATTAGCCAGGCGTGATGGTGCACACCTGTAGTCCCAGCTACTCCAGACACTGAGGCAGGAGGATCTCTTGAGCCCAGGAGTTTGAGGCTGCGGTGAGCTGTGATTGCACCACTGCTCTCCAGCCTGAGACTCCTCATGTCCTAGAGTGAGGAGACAATAGAGGGTGTGCGAGGGGCTCTGTGGCAAACTGGAGGGCACTGGCCCATTCTAAAGGGGCAACTGCACTTAATTCCTGCCAACTGTGGCCAGTTAGGATTCATCCATAAACTCAGCATGTACGGAGCACACAGGCAATGTCCCTGTTCTGAGACAGGGGATACAGCAGTGGATAAGGAATGCAGGGCCCCTGCCTTCTAGGTGCAGAAAGATATTAAACAAATAGCAAATAAATGATGTAATTTCAAATAATGGGTGCTGTGAAGACAAAGGAGTGGGCAGCTGGTTTAGACACGTGGCCAAGAAAGCCCCCTGTGAGGAGGTCATCGTCTGAGCCAGCCGTGAAAAGGCCTGAGTGCCTGGAGCGGAGCTGGAAGGGGGAGAGGAGGAGGAGGGACAGTTCATCCTGAGGGTGCTGGGAAATCCCTGGAAGTGTTTTAAGCAGGGCAGTGAACATGGCCCCTGCATGGCCAGGTCTCCTAATTCTGAAGCAAAGTCATAAATCTGGATATCTGTATTTTAAATATTGGCTTATTTAAAAAATAGCACACAGGCCAAACAAAAGCTTTTGTGAGCCAGCTTTGACCCCTAGGTCACCTGCTTGCAGCCCCTTAGGTCCTTGGACTACGGGAAAGGATGTTATAAGCTGGAGTAACTGGGAAAACAGGCAAAAGACAGGGCCAGGATCTGCTGTTTCCTCCCCTGGAAAATAGGAATTCAACAGCTGCCTAGCAGGTGTATGGGGAGTTTAGCCTGGAACTGGAAGGAGTCGGCCTTCCAGTTAGGAACGGTGCTCTGGGTCCCTGCCGCCCCTCATTTCAGCCCTGCCCGGCCCTGGAGTCCCCACGCACCAAGGCACCTCCCCCGGCTGAGGCTTAGGCAGAAAGTCAGGACAGCTGACCACTTACCAGCTCGGAGCCCTCCAGCAAGGCCATTCTCCTCACCGGGGACCGTGAAGAACCCACCCCCTGCTCCTCAGGGCTGCAGTGAGAATTAAAGAAAATGAGGGGTGTGCCTGGCTCTGCTCACTTTAGGGCCGGGCTGTGTACATGGAAGGCCTGTTTTTATCTACTCAGCCTGTCGGAGCCCAGCTGTGCTCCCAGGAGGGGGCAGGGGAGAGAAGGGCTGCAGCAGAGACACAAACCAGCTAAATCTGGCCCCCAAACATGCTTGTTTGACCCGGAGTGCTAAACAAATTTTCAAATCAAATCAACTGATGAACATTTAAAAATCTGAAGATTTCGTATGAGAATCAGATTTCCAGCTTCTCTTGGAGAACTAAAATTTGGCAATCTCGGTGTGTATCTTGCGTGGCGACAGCTAGCTGGAACCGTGCAGGGCCTGCCTGCTGCGCTGCGGGTGTACTCTCCTGTTAGCCGCACTCCCCACCCTGCCCTATGGCGTCCTGCACGCTGAGGCTGACTGTTGTCGTCAATCGCTGAATTTCCGCTGTCACTTTTCTTATAGCCAGCTCCTCACATGTGTTACCTTCCTGGCCTACAGCCACCTGAGTTTTGATCCTTGACTAGATGCCAAGAAAGGTGGGGGTGACTTCACACAGGTCAAGCCCTCACTGTGTACAGATCCCACACACCTTCCAGGCCGGTGTTATAGTCCTGTTTTCAAGAGGCAGAAACTGAGGTTCTGAGAGGACAAGCATGGTCCAGCTGGTAACATGTCCCTTCTGAAAGTCCCCCTGGAAGAAGCCAGCTTTCTGTTCCCATCTTGCTGTTCTCAGCCTCTGAAATGGGATAAGGTCTGGGGTAGGGACAGAGAGCCTGGTCAGGGAGGCAGAAAGCTGGAGGTCAAGCCCCAGCTTAGCCATTGTCTTGTTCCATAACTTTGGGTGAGTTTTTCTACTCTGTGGGCCTCAGTTTCCCAATCTGTGAAATGGGAGAGGGGATATAGTTATCTAGAAAATCTAGCCCAGCCCTGGGTTTAAGATCTGCCCTAAGACCTTCTACTCCTCACAGTTGCACCAGGAACTTCCTGGCTCGTAAGGAGGCCTCAGTATCCTTTAGCCACTTCTCCAAGAGGCAGCCTAGGCCTGGGGCCTCACCTCCTCTCCCATCCCACTTTCCCACTGGAACCCAGCTCCCTCTCCTGGGCCCAACACTCTCAGGCTGGACCCCACAACAATCTCATGAGGAGGGCATTATCACCCCATTTCACAGATGAGACCACTGAAGTCAGAGCGAGAAAAGACTTGACCAAGGGCACAAAGTTGGGGGAACAGGGAGGCTGTGGTTCAAAGCCAGTTGTGTCTAAGCTTGAAGCCTGAGTTCTTCCCATTCATATCATCTAAGGTCTTGGACACTGACACTTGGCTCGTAAAAACCCTTTCTGCTCTTTGGGGTTAGGCCAAGATTCCTCCCGGTCTCGCGGACCTCACAGGCAACAGTACTGGGGAGCATGCAGTAGAAGCAGCAAGAGTGTCCCTGCATACATACACCTGCCTGCAGGAACACGTACACGCCGTGAGCAGATGAGCCTGCACACCTGGGCACAAACATGAGTGTGGCTCG
The DNA here is from genome assembly GCA_963575035.1 of Avahi laniger. Classification (NCBI taxonomy): domain Eukaryota; kingdom Metazoa; phylum Chordata; class Mammalia; order Primates; family Indriidae; genus Avahi; species Avahi laniger. Next base: position 28,730 of record CAUYSK010011817.1, on the reverse strand, counting down.
ACTGAGGCAGAGGGCGTAACAACTGCCTAGGTACGTGCGTCGGCTCACCCGGAGTGCCAAGGAGTGAGCAGACTGCTTGTGGACGTCTGTACCAGCTTGGCCCATGTGGGGCCAGGACCTGGCTCCTGCGTTCTTGCTGGAATGCAGGTGTGCTTATGTACACCCTGTATGTGCAGAATGGCTTGTGTGTTTGTGCCTCATGGGGACCACTTGGACCTGTAGGTATGCACGTGTGGGGCCACATGGCTTCACAGTCTCACTTGGGTGCCTGCACAGGTGCTTGTGTCCTGCTCCTGGGTAGAGCAGCCCCTTAATGCCCATTCAGGCCACGGAGACCTCTCAGCCCATGCCTTTCCTTCTAGGATTTCTTCCCAGAGTGGAGCCACCCTTACATACCTAATCAGAGCCAGGGCTGCCAGGCACCTGCAAACACCTCCTCCCATGGTGACAAGATCGACAAAGGCTTGTGGAGCTTTGGCAGGCATGTGTACCTGTGAGTGTGTCTCAGAATCCCAGTCTACTGCCCCTGTCACCTCCCCTTCTAGTGCTCTCAGAGCAGCCAAGCCTCCTGCCTGGGCAGTAGGAGAAGAAGGAATCTGGCAAGGGCGGTAGCCAGACCTCCAGACACAGCCCCCAGACCGTCCATGCGTGCACAGAAGGGCGAGAATGGACACTCAGGGCTGTGCAGACATGGGCTAGTGCGGTGGGGAGCCGGCAGCAAGCTAATAGAGTAGGTGTGAGGGAGTGTGTGCACAAGTGTGACAGTCTACTCCAGGGTCCAGGGTCCAAGGACACCCCGCCTGAACAGCAGGTGCTAACACAAGCAGGCCAGAGCAGGGTGGCCGCCAGTGTGTTGCGATCGGCGGGTATTGTTGCGTTGACTATGCTGTGATCCTTGATGGCTGCTGTGGGTGTGTACGCAAGGTTCCCACCCGGTGTACTGGGTGGGCACACAGCCGGCCGTGCGTATGAGTCTGATGGAATGACCAACAGCCGTTGTGTGTGTGTGCGCAGACCTGTGGCCTCTCCCGGGGAAATGAGGCACCCGGGCTTTAACGCAGTGTGTGATCGCGTCCCAGCGTGTGCTACACTGGGCGTGTGACGGCGAGTGTGCTCAGTAGTGCGAGTGGAGCCACTGGAGCGCTGAGCTCGCCCCAGGGAGGAGATGAATCAACGCGGGAGGACGCCCTCCCCCACCCCCAGTGGCGGGAAGCACCCCCTCCCGCACGGCCATGCCGAACAAAGCCGCAGGCGGTGGCGAGCGGAGCGAACTGGTCCCAAAGCCGGGGCGGCCTGGCCCACAGGGCCCCTCAGGTGTTCGGTCGGGTGCTGCGGGACCCGCCCCCACCCCGCCCCGGCCCGGAGCCGGGACAGGACACCCGCCGCCCCCAGCGCGCGCACACACGCCCGGGCGCACGCCGCGCCGTGTCCGAGCCCTGCCGCCGGGGGGCTTCGAGGACCCTGGACCGAGGCGGCAGCGAGCGGACGGAGAGGTTGCCGCCGCCCGTCGGGAGGGGACAGGTGTGGGCGCGGCTCTTACCCAACAGTGCCGCCGCTCCCGCTCCTCCGCGCGCTGCGCTCCGGCTCCCGCCGCCGCCGCCGCCACCCGAGCGGCCTCGGCTGCCTCCGGCCGGGCTGGCCGGCCGACCCGCAGACTCCGCGCCGCCGTCCCCCGCGCCGGCTCCGCGCTCCCGCCCGCGCCCCGCCCCGGGCATGCGCGCTGGCCTGCTGGCGGCCTCGGAATGCGGGAGGGGGCGGTGCCCGCGGGAGCCGGGCCGGAGGAGGGGAGGGCGACCCGCGCCCGCCGCCTGTCCCTGCTGCCCCGGGCTCCGGGCTTCCCCGCAGTCCTCGGCCGGGTTCCCATTTCACAGACGAGCAGACTGAGGGCAGAGAAGCTGCCCGTCTGCTGCGCGCTGCCGGGGGCGGGGCGCGGTGTCCGAGTTACCAGCCCAGCCCCGCGAGTACCCTCTCGCTGTTTTACTAAGGAGGGATTTGGGGATCCGAGAGCCCCTGCGATGGGGACCCAGGTCGGCGCCATCCCTGAGCTCCGCCTGCGAGGAAATTTCCCGCTTCCCCCTTGGCCGTACTTCCGGCCTTCTCCAGCCGCCAGCCCGCCCCGCCCCGGCCCTTTGTCTCGCCGCCCACACTTGGCGAGCGGCAGGGACGCCCGCGGGGCTGGTGCCGGAGAGGAGCCTCCGTTCCCGCTGGGGCCTCCCCAGCTAGGGGGCCGTGCTCAGGTCCGCGTAAACTCCATGTTCCTCCTCCTGGACGCGCTGGAGCATTTCACCCTCTGAGCCTCAGTTTCCTGATCTGTAAAATGGGATTAACATTAATTACTTCGTAGATAGATACTTTAGAAGGATAAAGGAACCTGAAGTAGGTGTTCAGGGGCTTCCAGTTAAATCTGAATTGACAAGGACAGGAGGACTTGCTGCCCACTTTCCCCACGTTTCCTGGCAGAGAACTGGTCCTCTCCCCTTGGCTTCCCAGAGGAGATAAAAATAATTCTGTAATTGTCCTAGAGGTGACAAACCCTCTCGCGCCTTTCTATGAAACCGGTTACTAAAAATAATAACAACTAACGTTAAGGAAACGCTTTTGTAGGGACAGACACTGCTAAGATTTTGTTTATAGGTTTCATTTAATTTCAATTTCCAATCGCTTCGGCGTAAGTTAATATTAATGCATTATATCCCCATTTTTCAGATAAGAAAACAGACGCAGATAAGTAACTTATTTGTGGTCACGCAACTGGTTGGTAATGGAGCTGGGATTACAAACCTATGCAGACTACCTCCTGAAACTTCACGCTTCACTCTTACGTTTTATTCCTCTTTCTTATTTAGTGACCCATAAGTCACCGTGATATTTTTTAAAAAAAGATTTTAAAAAAAACGACTAGATGGAAAATGAAGAAAACCCGTGGGACCGGCGTCTTGATCTAGCATCCCAGGGAGGGAGAAAACCTCGGCGCGTGGGATCGGTTTCAGCACCGCGGACAGCACCCACCAGGGCTGCTTCCTAACATTTCCGATCCTGAATTTGCTCATTCGCTGCCCACAAGGGCATTTCACTTCAGAGTTGCAAACCCTATTCCACTTTCTTCATTCAATTTTACTTTCCCTACAGCCCCTCAAGGTAAACATTATTGGCTCCATGATACAGATGAAGAAATCGAGGCTAGGGGAGGAGATTCACGAGATGCAAAAAGTGGTGAAAACCAACCTGTGATTTAAAAATGTCCCCCTGGGCACGAGGGTGCACAGGAGCAGGGGCGAGGCATGACTGGGGCGGCTGTGGCGGTCGTTCAGGTGAGGGCCGACGTTGCCTGAACTGCGGCAGCGTTTGTTGGCATGGGGAGGAGGGTCGAATAGGGTACCAGCCTGGGGTAAAATCAGCAGGCCTTGGGAGAGAGGTGGGAGTGGGCACCAGGGGAGAGGGCATTCTGCTGCCTCTCTGGGGTTTTGCCTGGGGAAGCCGGGTGGATGGAGGACAGCTGATGAGCCCTGGGGAAAGGAGGGGTTCATAGGATGTCCACACTGAGACATTTGAGTCCAGAGCTGAGCTCCAGAGTGGCCAAGGCTGGGGACAGACTAGGGAGCCCTCACCTGAGAGCTGGTGATGGAGGGTGTGTGTGGGGGGTTTGGCACATGGAAGGAGAGCATACACCAGAGGGAGACAGCAGGGCCCTAGGCCAACCCAGAGGGCCACCAACATGAAGGGACCAACCAGGAAAAGAAGGCTGCAGAGAAAAATGGGAAACAGTGGTTTGAGAAGCCAGAAGAAACCTAGGAGAGTGTGACATCTCAGAAGCCAAGGGGAGAGAATGTTCCAGAAGGAGGGCAGTACCAACCGCATCAGGAAGGCAAGATATAGCCCGACAGTGTCTTCTGGACTTGAAAAGAAGGCAACTGGAAACTTGATGAGAGCACAGTGAAGGGGTGGAGTGGAAGGCAGAGGTTGTCGGGGGGGGTTGATGAGGAATGGGAGTGAGGAAGTAGAGTGAGCAAGTAAACAACTGCCTCAAAAAGTCTGGGCTTTGAGAGGGAAAAGAGAGTGACTGTCTCTACAGGGGAATAGGAGGGTAAGAAGGAGGAGACTTGAAGGCATTCAAATCCTGATGGGAGGGCCCAGTGCAGAGAAAGGGGGAGAGAGAGCGTGAGAGCTGGGCCCAGAGGCTCAGGTGGAAGGAGGGGCCAGCAGCCAGAGCCCCGGGGCAGCTCTGAGACCCTGAGGTGTGTGGTTTATTTATGAGGTGCAAGGACACCAGCAGGGGAGTGGGAAGGTGGCCGAGGAAGGGAAGGCAGCCAGTACAAGGTCATCTACTACAGTGGGTGAGTGAAGCTTAACCCTGCAGAGAAGCCCTGGGCAACTGAGCAAATGCACACTTCAGAATTCCCCTGGCTGAGGGCAAGGGAGCTGGGGTGTTTATACCCCAACACCTGGCAGACATCGGCCAAGGGCCTCCCTGCGTGTGTTGCATGGGGCTGTGTGTTAATTCCCAGGCACTTCTGGCCCACGGTGCATGTGGGTCCCACCAGCCTGAGAGATGCCTGACCAAGATGCAGGTACTGGCTGTCCTGCTGTGGGCACAGAAATGGTAAGGGCATCTGAGGGGATGTTGGGGGAGCTCTGGCAATGTCTGCTATGTGGGCACAGTGGGGGCCTCTTTTCATCTGTGTCCTCTGCCATGCTTTGTGACCACTCTTATTCCATAAGGGCTTCTTGATAAAAAACATTTTTTTAAAAAATAAGAATCTCCAGACAACAAAATAAAGCACTTGCTAAAGTAAAGGAGGAACTTAAACAGGCATGGAGGCAGTCAGCGTGGGTTCAGTCCTGGCTTGGGCAGTTACCAGCTGCGTGGCCTTGGCTGAGGTCTCTGTGAGCCTGAACTTCCTCATGTGTAATGCTTGGCTCTCAGCACTCTAAGTAGGATGTAGGGAGAAAGACTACAGCAAGAATCTGGCAAAGTGCAGGCCCTTGCAGTGGACGCCAGTGTCAAGGCGAGCCCGGCACTGTGCACCCTGTTGTGACCATAGCACTTCCATTTTCCTTGGGGGGGCCACCTCCGCACCCCAGTCCATGTGGTGGGGTATGATGGACCCCACTGCCTGGCCAGTCGCTGTCAGTGATTCATTTGGAGGGTAAGGGTAGAGCATGGAACCAGAACCAGGACAACTGGTTCTCAGAGTTTCTTGGAACTTTGGAGGTTGCTAAATTGGTGGTGCACTCATGGACCTGGAGTTGCTAGGGGTCATCTTTGTCCCCGTGTGGAGACTGTTTGGCCCTGGGCTGTGGCTCATCCTGGGGTTCGGGCTTACCCTGTGACAACCAAAACGTTCACCCACACCGTGTGGGTGAGCGTGTGTGCACATCTCAGGTTGGCCTGCCGCTGGGGAGCCATACACATGCGTACGCACCAGAAGATAAACAAGTGCCTGCAGCTCCTTGGCCGGCACCCAGGCCGGGGGTGGAATAAACAATCCCAGTGACTTTCTGAAAAGCAAGCATGTGTGGCAACAGGCGCCATGGAGACAAGCAGACTGTACCAGAGCAGAGACAGCAGCCACCCCCCTGTGCCACCCCTGCACACACACACACGCAGTGTATCCTCTTCTCTCTCATGTCCATATCATAGTCACATCTCCCCAGTGAAACACAATCTCCCTTTCACACCCAGGCACACCCTCCCTTGGAGTCTAGCCAATACCCCTATTGCAGCTTTGCTTGAGGCTAAAGGCTTTTAAGAAGGTCTGAGATTCCCCATACAACAGCATCCATGGTTCCTGACCCCTTTGCCTGGACACTGGTTCTGTTCTAGGCCTAATTTCAGCAAATGACAGACCATAGGGAAGGTGCGTGCTCTGTGTGTGTGGGTGACTGGGGGGTATCATACGGCAGGCAGTGCTATATAAACCCGACTTTCTGTAAAGCTCTTGTGTTTGCTTTAAGGATGCACATACAATATACATTCACACACTCCTCCAGAAAACACCCAGACACCACACTCCCTGAGCATTGTACAGACACATCGTTGAATACAGATGCTCAGATACACACCCATCCTTGTGTCTGCAATGTATATATAACCCAACATACCCTAGATGATGATGAGGGTGATAGGAGTATGCCATTACTGACTGCCCAAGTGTTTTGTAGTCATCATCGCATTCTATTTAATTCCTAAGGACAATCGTCTGAGGCAATCCTGTGATTATTCCCATTGCATAGGTGAGGAAACTGGAGTTCAGGGAGATTAAGTATAATAACTTGCCAGGGTCACACAACTAGAAAGCAACAAAGCTGGGAGTCAAACTCCAGCCACACTATTAGCCCTGCTTAGATATACATGCAACACCCCATGCATGTGCACACCCCTATACACACACACACACACACACACCTCCACTGTCAGCCCAGATAACTGATGCCCTTGGGGTTGCCTTCTGCACCCCGACCTCCTCACATGCACCACCACAGGCCCTTAGGGTGCTGCCCTGATGTTCATGAGAGTCCCTGGCCTGGGCACCTATGAGCACAACCTGCTGCCCACAAGAGGCCCCCTCCCTCCCTCGATGCGAGCCCCTCACCCCCAGTAGCTGCAGGCCCGGCCTGGCTGGGGCAGCCCCAGGATCTGGGTGGGTGATTCAGGCTGAATCATGGCCCAGCTGCTTCTGGGCAGCCCTCTCCCCCTTTCTGCCCAGGGAGCCTATTTGGAAGGCAGAGCTGGGCCTTGGGCGGGGGGGGGGGGGCGGAGGCAAAGAGTTGGGGGCAGGCAGTAAGGAATGGGGCTCTTAAGAAGGAGTAATCAGGCTGGTCCGATGGTAGTGGGTTATCAGAACTTATTAACATTAGTGTCACTAAAGTTGGTATTCAACCCCCACTGCTAAATTTGACTGGCTTAAAAAAAAAAAGAAGGAGTAATCGGGCCCAAGAGGGTCTCTGTGACCCCCGCTACTCCCTGGCAATCTGCAGGTACTCTTAGGCGGCCCCCACCCATGCCCCTTGTTCTGCCTGGACACTGGCCAGTGGCTCCCTCTCTAATCCCAGGGTCCTTTTTGGCTCCCCCACCTTTTGGCCCCAATAATAACAATGACGATATTTTTTTTTTCTTAGAGACAGGGTGGCTCTCTGTGGCCCAGGCTGGAGTGCAGTGGTGTGATCAATCATAGCTCACTGCAGCCCTGAACTCCTGGGCTGATGCAATCCTCCCACCTCAGCCCCCTGAGTAGCTGGGACTATAGGCGTGCACTACCAGGCCTGGCTAATTTTTAAAGTTTTTACAGATAGGGTCTTACTATTTTGCCCAGGCTGGTCTTGAACTCCTGGCTTCAAGTGATCCTCCTGCCTAGGCCTCCCAAAGGGCTGGGATTACAGGTGTGAGCCACCACACCTGGCCAACAGCGTTATTCTAATTGATCACTCACATTTTACGGTACTCTGGTTTACAGAGTTTACACTTTCTCATCAGTATTGCATTTAATTTTCCTACTAGTCCTATGGGATAGAAATTAGCATCCTTACTTTGGAGTAGAGGAAACCAAGGCTCCGAGAGGTTTTGTGAACTGCCCAGTGCCACACAGTCGGTGAAATGACAGAGCCAGGAAGCAAGCTCAGGCCTCCTGGTCCAATCCGTGGAATTACTTAGTGGAGCTGCAGGTGGGCATAGTGGGAACAGGTGGGAGGCACGTGGGGGCCATGGTGGGGCCACAGTGGAGCGGCATGGTTGGGGCATGGAGGGGCCCTGGGGGGTGCGTTGAGGGAGCATGGCAGGGTGCATGACACAGGCCATGGTGGAGGCAACTAGTGGCTTGGTATGTGGCAGGACTGTCACAAAATTTTTCTATTTTCTCTTTACTCTTCTGCAATTAATGGATTATGGAATTATTTATGCTTTCAAGTCTTCTTTTCAGTGTTTCAGGCCAATATCCCAAGGCTAACAAATCCTGAGCATGATGGTTCTACGGAGAAGGCTTTGGTTGTGGGACATTTGCTTCCTGAGGCCTCGGTTTCCTCATTTGAAAAAATGGATCCAGGCCTTGGGCAGGGCAGGCTATGGAGAGTCGCACGTGAAATCACGCTCATCATGCCCTTTAGAAACCGTGAAGGACTTCACGAAGGCTGCTGCTTGTCACATTTTGTTTACTCTTTGAAAAAACACTGTGGGTGCTGGGCAGAGGGAGGGGTGGGCTTCTGGGAGCCCAGGGGCGGTGCTGAGGGGGGCGTGGGTGACAGCTCTCCCTTTCCCCCTGCCTGGGCTCGGCCTGGCTTTCCCTCAGCCCAGAGTCGGTCTCTAAGCAACGGGATGGATGCAGGGATGGTTCCGAGGGGAGAGAGCTATAAATAGGGAAGGGAGAAAACAAAAATAAAGTGCCAGAGAAAGCTGCGGGGCTGCGTTACTGGGGGTGGGGAGACTGGGGCAGATGGGGGAGACATGGGGACAGCCCCCATCCCTTCCTCAGGGGGAGAGGGCCATTTTCCAGTTAGGCACCCAGCAAGGGCCCCCAGGGTGCCCCCAGGGGTGGGATGGGGGTGATGAGGAAAAAGTCCCTGCTGGTCAGAAGACCAGGGAAAGCTTCGAAGAGGGAAGATTTCAACAGGCTGAGTGGAGGGCAGCTGTCCAGATGGAGGAATGAATGCAGGCAAAGGAAGGGAAAGCATGGGTCAGGCGAGGTGGCCTGGCAGGGCTCGGCCTCGACAACCACCCAAGGACAGGCAGACGCAGAGAGGTGGGCTCCACTTCCACCCACAGCAGCCCTCTGCTAATTCAGCCTTCAGCCCCAGCCCCACCTCCTCAGACCGCTGACCTGGCCGCCCTATTTCAACGTTGCTTGCCACCGCCTCTCTGTCATAGTCTATCCTATCACTGTTTCACATTCTCCATGAAACTTGAAATCATCTTGTTGCCCGTGTTTACCGATCATTTTGTGACCGCTGGAAGGTGAGTTCTGTTGGAGCAGTGACCCACGGGGCTGTCCCCTGTAGCCCTCACTTCTAAGAACAGAGCAGGTGTGCGGTGCACACTGTTGGGTGACTAAATGAACACACACAACACACGTGGACATCTGTGTGCATGTGTGAACACAGATACCGACACAGCATGCCCGCATGCTCATACCGCATACGTAAGTGTGCACATACAGCGCAGCCCCCGCCACACACACAGTCTCGTTCCTAGTCTCCGTGGCATCGCACTAGCGTCTCTAAACTCCTCGCTGCGGCTTCCACGTTTTCCTGTTGTTGGTGTTTTTTGTTTGTCTTCCCTCACAGCCAGAGCAGGCTCCTTTTGGAAATTCCAAAGGAGTTAGGCTTTGGAGTTAGGCTTGGGGCTGAATGTGGCCTTTGCCACTTCCCAGCAACGTGACCAAGGACAGGTGACTGCCTCTCTGGCCTTCATTCCCCCATCTGTAAGTTGAGGCTAACAACAAGCCATGAGGGTGGTTTCAAGTGAAATTACTGGAGATAAATGTTGTTTGCTTGGGGTATACTGGCACTTGGGAAATGGCTCAGTCCTTGTCACAAGGGAGGAGCTGTGTGGGCCCACAGACTCACGCAGGCAGCACTCAGGGCTGCCTGACGTCTGACACAGGGCTAGCGTCTTCTGCTGACGTTTCTGGGCCAGTGCCTGGAATGCATTTAAAGTGACCCTGGCAGATGAGAACACTGGTCTCTGAACAGAACGGTTCTCAGTGGGGCCAGGTGTGGGGTTTGGCACCCAGGAAGGAAGAATAAATATCCCCACAGGCCAGATGGTGAAGCTGGTTTTGGCATTTAAAAATGGGGATCAGGCGCTGGTAGGTGGATAGGAAGTTTGCAAAACTCAGTCTTTAGAGGCCAGGCAGTTCATGAAAAAGAGTGAAGTGGATGGGTGTAATACAAAAGGGAGGGAAAAGGCCTCGCCCAACTGGAAAAGGTTTGCCCAACTCAAAGGTATTCAAATTTTGAAAACTTAAAAACTTGTGCTAGCAAATTAAACGTATGTACAGGCCAAATTCAGCCTGAGGGCCCCGAGTTTGCAATCCCTGCGGACTGTGAGCTGTGTCTTATTTCAGCCAAAGGGATCTGGAGCTCCTGGCATCCTCAGGTAAGTGAGTCAGAGACTCCAACCAAGCCCACCGATTTGTTCTCCCTATGCACCCATCTGCCAGCGGCCTCCTACTTCCGGAAATAATGGCCTCCACACTGCAGCCCAAAGTGACCGGGCCGAAAGATCTCCCGCAGCGTTCGAGGCCTTCCCACGCTTGGCACCACCTCTTGCCCCCAGCAACTCGGGGAACGAGCTGGTGCTAATGCTGGGGGCTAAGTGAAGGGAGCAAGCTGCTTCCAGCTTTGGGGCTGAAGGGTGACGGAGGGCTTCGGCACGGACTTGAGGCGGACCAGGCACAAGAACCGGCGAGGTCTTGCCCAGGCGAGGCGGGGCCGTCGCGGCAAAGCCCGGCCCAGCTCCTGCGGGGGCGGGGCTCGCAGGGGCCTCTGCGCCGACGCTGAGGGCCCCTAGAGCCGGTCGCGATGAGCTCCAGGCTCCCGGCCAGCTTCCCAGGTTTCCGCGGGCCCTCGCCCGCCTCGGCCGAGGCCCCGAACTTTCGGGCGCCTTCGCATGGGGCAGCCCCAGAGGCTGGGGCGACTGCCCGCCTCCGCTCTCCTTGGGCGGGCTCCCGGCGCCCGCGCCACCGCCTTTCGAAGCCGTCTCCGCGGCGCGCGTGCAGCTGGGAGCGCGCGGGGACCGCACGTGTTTGCCAGCGTGCGTGCGCGCGTGTCCGCGTGCACGGCCCACCGGGGTGCGTGCTGCCGAGTCCGCGCGCGCGCGTGGGCGTCCTGCGCTCCCGGTGGGCACTTTACGGCCCAGCAGGTGGCGCCCGAGGCCACCTTCCCGCCGCCCAGCCAACTGCTTGTCCCAGCCCCGGGGCCTCCCTCTCCTGTCACCGGGGGTGGGCGGGAGATGGAGAAGCGGAGGCCTGCGTCTTGTACCTGGGCTGAGCGTGCCACACTCCAAAGAGCTGAGAGAGGCGGACTCGGACCTTCGAGACCCGCCGCCGCCGCCGCCGCCGCGGTCCCCAGCCCGGCCCAGCCCAGCCCCTGCGGCGCTGGCTACAGACAGATTGGCTTTATTCATGGACACGCGGGGGGCGGCCGGGCCCGCCCGCCCGGGACACGCTCACACGGGGCGGTCGGGGACTCTCCATGCCACAATCACAACACAGGACGCCCGCGCTCGGACCGGGCCGGCTGAGGGAGGGGGCATGGCACAGCCTGGCTCCTGGTTTTAGTTAAAAAAAAAAAGCTCTTGGGGTCAATGTGGGAGTGGGGTGGGGTGCTCTGGGGCTGCCCGGGGGGGCCCCTGGAAGAGCCTCTGTCGGGGGTAGGGAAGGAGCCGTCGCTTTCCGATCTTCTTTTAAAAACACGTATAACATGCTACATCCACGCAGACACTGGACAGGATGGGGCGAGCCGCGGCCGCAGCCCGGGCCCTATCCATGCCCCAGGGTTGGACGCGGGCGGGTGGGACAGACAGACGGACAAACACCAACACAGGCTCCGAGGGGGCGCCTCAGAGCGGAAGGAAGATCTCGTGTTTGGGGAGAAGGGGTAGAAGGACAGCCCTGGCTCTGGGGGACGGGGCAGGGGAGGAATTGTGCTGCTGGTGGGGGCCGTCCTGGGCCCTTACGCCTCTGGTTCGTACTCCTGATACTCCTCCTGCATCAGAGGGACGGGGTGGAGTAGAGAAGAGCAAAAGGGAGGAGGGGTTGGAGGCCTGTGGCCAAGCCCTGGGCCTGAGATCCCTCCCCCTCAAGAAAGAATAGTGCATGCTCCTCCCCACGGGCAGGGGAGGAACCTGGAAGTTGGGGACAACTTAGCTATTCCTGGGCAGGGGTGCCTGGGGCCCAGCACCAGGCTCCATCTGTCACCCCCCTCCCTCCTCCCACCTCCTGGGCCCTGGATTCTAGAATAGGGGACCTGAAGCTCCCTGGTCCAACCTTATCATGCCAGGGACCTCCCAAGCCAGCTAGGGACAGCAGCAATCTTCACAATGCCCAAAGCCCCACCCAGCCCCACCGCCCCCTCACCTGGGGTGGTTCCTCATAACTTTCCCCTTCTGGCTCCATCAGGGGCTCAATCAGTGGTTCCTCAGCAGCTTCCTGGGCCACTTCCTCTGGCTGTGGACAGAGAGAGGCAAGGCTGGTGAGGGCAGCCAGGATGCCCCCCAAATTCCTATGCTGGTAAGCTTTTGGCTGACTGGAAGAGGGGGTAAGGCTAGGGTGGGTTGGCAGTGCAACGAGAATTTTTAATTAAATTGTTTATTTGGAGTGCCTTGGAAGTGAGATGGAGGTGTGAAGGGTGAAGCCCCCCAAAATCAGTTGAGGGTGTGAAGGGAGAGCTGGGCTCTCCGTACCCCTCCCCTTAGCACCTGGCAGCCTCCTGCACTCCCAGCATTTGGCCTGATGGGGCGGGCAGGAGGGATGGCACACTCAGCCACCCATTTATCCCTCACTCCCTGGTGTCAGGCTCTATGCTGGGCATGGGGACCCCAGAGATAGCTCTGGGGGCTCCCCTGGGCTGGAGGGAGATGGAGGCCCAGGGACAGGGCTGGGCAGGGGTGCTGAGCCATTCCCCTGCCATCTTCCACCCATCCCTCCCCCAGGGCCCTCTGTGGCCTGGTTTCTTCAGCTGTTGCTATTTTAAGATAAGCTGGAAGCAACAGCTCATGGTGTTGCTTGGATGTGTGAGCTAAGACTCTCCCCTCCCCCCTGCATCTGCTGCCCAGACAGGCACAGACCAGTGGGCATGCATGTGGGGGCGCTGCGAGACACATGACCGGCCACCTGCAGGTGAGCACATGTATGTGCACAATCATGGGACTGAGCTGGCTGCACTCAAGTTAGTCCGGGGTACACGCACGGCTGTACAAAGCCTCATGTGGGCCGACACACACCTGGGATCCTGGAGGGCTGGTGCTGGGAAGGCCTGTGCTGACCACGTCTGGCCTCTGATTGCCCCAACCCCATCCGGGCAGCGCCAGCTCCTTCACATTACCTGTCTAGGTGGGCCCTGTGGGCTCGTGAGTTTGAAGCTCCTGATCTGGCTTATTTCCCCCATCGCACAGATGGGTATGCCAAGGCCCAGGAGGTACAGAAATGTTAATTTGTCCCTAAGTCACCCAACTATGACTAGAACCCAGGGAAGAAACATAGTGTTAAAGAGCCCAGCAAAATCCCAGCTTGAGCACATTGTCTGGAAACAACCCAGATGTCCAACAGCGATCGAATGGATGTGGACATTGTAGGGTAGCCACACAACAGAACACGACACAGGAATGAAGAACGACAACATGTACAAGAGCACAACTTACCGAGAATGAAAAGAGCCAGGTACAGAACAGCACGTGTTTATAATAACATGACACGCAGTGAAAACACCCAACTGACCATTGGTGACAGAAGTCGGGACGCAGCTCCCCTTGGAGGGGAGCAGAGCGAGGTGTTTAGGGGGCAAATGTTAGGGAGGCACTTGCTCTGGGGGCTATGAAAGTGAGACCCCACAGAGAGCCTCTAGACACCTCCCTTGTCTCACCCTGCTCCTGGCCCTGGGGGTACGCTGTTCTATCTCAAGCTGGCCGCTGGTTCTTTGGGGGAGTTCCCTTTATGAAAATGTCACGGGGCTGCAGCTTTTCTGCTTGTATGTTGTACTTCAGTAAAAAGTTCACTTAAAGAAATCCCTGCCTTGCTACTCACTAGCTAGCTAGCATGAGGCAAGTCATTTCACCTCTGATCTCAGCAGCCTCTGCTGGGAAGCAAGGACTGAGCTCTCCACTCCGTGGGAGGACGATGAGGGTTCCACAACGATGGTGGAAAACAAGCTGGAAGGCAGAGACTCTCAGAAATGCTGACCCTGGGCTTGCATGGGCTCCCCACATCCCGGGCCCGGGGCCCCAAAGGGCTGTTGTTTGGATTATAACTCTGTGATCTTGAGCTGCCTTGAGAGAGCAGCCTTGCTGTATCAACAAGCACTGGGAGGAGGCAGGCGGCAGGAGAGAAATGACTCTGTGCAAAGGCCCATCACACGCAGCCTCAAGGCCAACACGTCAGGCCAGACCTGCCTCTGTCTGCACGCCACCTCCCAGCACAGGGCCTGGCCCTGTGTCAGCACCAAGGGACTCCAGGGACGTGGACCTGAGCTTATGCTCCAACCACCTTATACAGGAGGCAGGCAGGAACTGGGATCTTGGGCAAGTCATTTCACCTCTCTGAGCCTGAGTTTCATCTGTAAAATGGGCTGTTACAGTGCCTTGCTCATAGAGACACTGTGGACAGTCAATGAGTTACTCCACGGAAAATGTGTAGGACAGTGCCTACTCAGACAAGAGATCAATGCTCGGGAACGATTACTGGTAACATGATTATAAGAAATGGGAAGTCACACAGATGGTAAAATGCAGAGGCAGGACTTGAACTAGAACTTCTGAGTCAAGACCTAGACTTCTGACAGTAGAAAGACCCAACTGTACAAAAGATCTGGAGTGGAGGGTGGTGTGGGGTCTCCCGCAGCCTGGTGGATACGCTCATACTGAATGCCAGCTAATCACCCAAACCGAACGGTGAAGAAAGGGCCCCGCTCCCATGGAGGCAGAGTCTGCACGTGTTGGTGGACGGACACAGAGCACCCAGGAGAGGACTGTCTGTACACACGTGTGTAGGTCCACAGAGCACACTGTCATGGTGGCACACTTGCACACACAGCCGTGGTCACGTGAGTCTGTAGGGGCAGACATGGACTGCTTGCGCAATTGTGCGGCCACGGTCTCGCACTGGGGACTCAGTACAAGAGCCTGCAAGCCAGGCTCTTTACGAAAGCATGTTCCCTGGAACCACAGTGTTGGCATCACTTGGGTACTTGTCAGAAAGGCAAATTCTCGGGCCCTACCTCAGACCTCCTGAATCAGAAATTCTAGGGATGGGGCCCACAATCTGTATTTTAACCCGGCCTCGTTGTGATTCTGATAAACACTCAAGTTTTGAGAACCTCTAATCTGTATTATCTCCAATCTGCATAAGAACCCTATCGTATCCATCTTCCGCTTTACAAGCAAATAATCAGACCCAAAGGCATGACAGGACTGCGCTGGGTCATGCAGCCAGCAAGTGGCAGAGTTCGGATTGAACCCAGCTCTGGGGGCTCCAGAGCTCACAGCTCTTACCCTACGGGGGGTCCTAATGAGGGCCTCTGTCTCCACGCACTCACGAGTCGCCAGCACCGCTCCCGTGGGGAGACGTGCCTGCAGTACACAGACCACCCCCACCTCTTATGGCCGACACCTGCTCACACCTGCCTCAGGGCCTTCGCACTTGCCTTTCCTACTGCCTGAAACACGCTTCTCGAACATCGTATCTCACGCCTGCGTCTCTCCCATGCCTTGAGTGTCAGCCCAAATGGCACCTTGTCAGAGAGGCCCCGCAGCTGAAGTAGCCCTCTCCCCGCTTGACTCTAGCCCATTACTCCCGCTGCCTCTTCCCCCAGCACTCATTCCTGTCTGAAACCATCTTGTTTGCAGGCTTGCTTTTTACTGCCTGTCTGTTCCCACCACAATGTCAGCTTCGGCAACCTCTAGAACAATTCCTCTCTAGATGGATATTTGTTGAATGAAAAGAAATGAATGAACAGGCTGGGCGCGGTGGCTCACGCCTATAATCCTAGCACTCTGGGAGGCCGAGGTGGGTGGATCGCTCAAGGTCAGGAGTTCGAGACCAGCCTGAACAAGAGCAAGACCCTGTCTCTACTAAAAAATAGAAAGAAATGATCTGGACAACTAAAAAAAATATATACAGAAAAAATTAGCCAGGCATGGTGGCGCATGCCTGTAGTCCCAGCTACTCGGGAGCCTGAGGCAGGAGGATCGCTTGAGCCCAGGAGTTTGAAGTTGCTGTGAGCCAGGCTGCCGCCACGGCACTCTAGCCCGGGCAACAGAGTGAGACTCTGTCTCAAAAAAAAAAAAAAAAAAGAAATGAATGAACAATCAGTGACACATGCAGACATGGCCAGAAGTAGTCTGGGTCACGCTGGTAAGCAGGATACACGAAGACGGCCAGGTCTGGGTCCCTGTCACAGGGAGTATCACTCCCATGCACACCTTCCTTCCAGCTCATTCTGAGCCGAGTCTAGCACAGCCCAGCACAACGTGAGACAAGGTGGCTTGGAGCACAGGCTGGTGGCGGTGGGGGTGGGGGCACAGGGGAGGATGGTGGCAGGTCTCTCTGTGTGCCTAGTGTGTGTGCCCATGTGGTGGGAAGACCGCTCACCTTCAGATCGCTGGGGAATTCCTCCTTTTTCACCAGGCCCGTGGCCGCTGCAATGTTCCCGGCCCCAGAGAACACAGCTCCTCCCAGATGTGAGGCTTGCTCCTTGGTTTTCTCGGCCACTGCAGCAAGGAGGGGTGGGGAAGGGGTTTGGGGGCCAGGGTGAAGGAGGCACAGGTGCCCCTCGCGCAGTCCCAGGGCCTGCCCTCCCCACGGTGCATCCCCCACAAAACCTTGGGAGTCCCCTGCCCTGCCCCTCCCCTCAGGTTCCCAGCCAGATCACAGGCTGAGGAGAGAGAAGAGGGTTGCACCAGGTCTGGGCTGGTACCTGAAGCCACACCTTGTACCACCCCTTCTCGGGTCTTGCTTCCTGCGGGGAGAAAAAAGCACATTTAAGGGCCCTGAGCTGAGGGAACAGAGGCTCCAACATAGCACGGTGGTGACAGAGTGGGCAGAGGGACCCTGGTGGCAGTGGGCATCCTGGCCCCATCACTGCCCCCTCGGATGCCAACATCCCACAACGCCTGCCTTCATGCTAACTCCCTCTTCTCATCGCAGCCCTGAGCCCCCCACCCCTCCGTGCCCACGTCCTTAGGACTTCCGGTTCTTCCCCGCCTGATGGGATACCTGCACCCCTCTAGTGGATGTTGGCTGCACACCAACACCAGGCAAAGCACTGCACTGGCCCTTCCAGTTCATCTTTCCCTAGCCCCAGGAGGTAGGTGGCGTCATTGTCCTGGTTCACAGACTGAAAGCAGCTCAGGAAGGGGTCTGCCACTAGGAAGCGGCTGAACAGGCATTCAAGCTCAAGTCTTTCTGAGTCCAAAGTTTCAGCTACCGGCCACTCCAGGAGTACACAGCCCAGGATGGAAGGCAGGACGAGGTGGGAGTGGGGCGGAGCTGCGGGGCACAAAGCTGTGTACTTTCAAAGGTTCCCCTGGCGGCCCGCCCTCCGTCTCCTCCGAAGGTTCTGACAGAGGTGCAGAGCCCTCCTGGCTAGTGTGAGGTGTCTTAGGTGCAGGCTGGAATAAAAGTGATGTGCACATTGTGACTGATGGTTGGTCCTTCCCAGGAGGGTAGCAACTTGGTCACACCAAAATGGGGGGCTGTTGGGAAAGGCCAGTGGGCCTGATCTGGGTTGGAGGGCCCTCAAAGGAGTGGGGAGCCTCCCAGCTAACAATGTGGCAACCCAGACAACTGCTGGTAGAGCCCGAAACGGGTGTGTGGCAGGCGGAGGCCGGCGTGGGAGACAGGGAGCTCGGGGTGAAGGCCAGCCAGAACCAGCGCCAGGACGGCATGGCTGCGTGCCCCCGGTTCCTTCCTCCCACAAACATTTGTGCGCACGTGCTCTGTGCCAGGCCCTGGGCACTTGCACACTGTCTGAGGGGGAAAGAGTAGAGCAGATTCAGTTCCTGGATCTCACGCGGTGGGGAGAAGACTTGTAGCGTCCAGGGGTTGTGTGGGTGAGGAGGGGACTCCCGGGCCTCGAGGAACGGGAAGCAGGCGGCCATCAGAGAGGAGACTGGAGAGGGCGGCCCAGGCTCAGGGGCCCACGCAGGCAAGGCACGGAGAGGTGCGCTTCCAGGGCTGTCCACGTGCCACGCCGTGGATATGGTGAGAAACATAGACTGAGGCAGGCCCAGGAAGGGCATTGAGTGCCAGGTGTGGAGCCCTGAGGGTTGACGTGTAGAAACTAGAGGCCATGGGGGCTCCCAGGCAGGGGGCGGGGAGGTGGTGCCAATCTAAGGGGAGGGAAGCCAGGCTTGGGGGGGCTGAGTCTGTGGTGGAGACGGTGGCAGGGTGCCAGTGGCCAACAGGAGCGAAAGGCCTTGGGGAGGAGGAAGAGGGGAGGCCAGAGCTGGGGTCAGGCAAATGTGGGCTCAATCCTTCTCCGGGTCTCTATCGCCACTGCCCGCACGCCGGCCGCCCTTATGTGGGGGCTAACTTCCTCCCAGTGGGCCTCCCGGCAAGTTGCTCTGTCCCCAGAGGCCTGAAGGACCTCTCTAAACTGAAATCAGATCGTGGCAGTCCCTTGCTTACGATCTCTCACGGCAGTTACAACAATGCTTTGCCTGGGCCGACAAGGGTCCCTTGTGACCTGGCTCCTGCCCACCTCTCTGATCTCATCTCCTGCAGCTGCTTCCTTCCCTCCATTCTCCAGCCCACCTCAGGGCCTTTGCACTTGCCTTTTCGGCATCCCCCCACCTGGCTCTTTGCCACCTCCTTAGGTAGCTCCCTCTTCACCCTACCCACATGTGGTCTCCACCCCAGCCCACTGGCTGTCAAATCCCACTACTGAAATGCTCCACATCACCGTCAGGAGAGCAGGCACCTTGGCCTCCTGTTCCTGTTACATCCCCAGCATCCACACAATGCCTGGCACATCGTAAGTGGCCACCGAATATTTTTTAAATTACCACAATCCAAATCTGCCACGGCCCTGGGCAAGTGATTTAGCCCTCTTGAGCCTGCTTTGGGGATAATTATATCTGCTTCACATAAGCAAGTCTTGAATCACTGTATGGGTTCAGCAAATGTCAGTTTCCAGCCTTTTCTCCATTTAACGCAAATGACCCCACAGGCTCAGTCTCCTTTCACACTTAGGGTGAGAGATTTTAACCACTTGGCCTTTCTCCTGACACCAGCTGGCAGCCACAAGGAAGGTGGACCTGGAGGAGAGATGGTAACGGTGGGACCACAGGCACTGGGAGGCAGCGAGGCCTGGAGAGCACCTGAGCCTTGCAGGTAGCTGGAGAGGAGGCCTGGAGGGAGGACCCACAAGGGGAGGGGGAGGGCTTCGGAGTCTATAAAGCTGGGTTCAAAGTCCAGCTTCAGGTTCTGCCGCCTATGTGACCTTGAGCAGGGTATTTAGACCTCTGGGAACCCCAGTTTCCCTGATCTGTAGAATGGGCTGGGAGCATTAAATGAGGTAATGGATGTTATGGCTTTTTACACAGTGCTTGGCCTAGAATAAGGGTTCCACACCAGGTAACTATTAATAATGATAATAACAAAAAGGAAGCTCTCTGCTTGGATCACTCACTGGTTCAGCCTTTCAGCTGAACCCCAACAACTCCTACCCTGTCCCCCTTTCTGACACCAACCCAGGTTTCCATCTGCTGGCTATGTCCCCAGTGACCCCTGCTGACCCGGCCCCATCTGCTGACTCATATTCTCCTACCCAGGTCCCCCACTACCGGAGAGGGCCCGGCCCCACACCCTCAGAGGACACGCGAGCCCCCAAACCCCAGAAGCTCTGTGCCTCGCCCACCGACATAGAGGACGCCCTCCTTGGTCTTCTCTGCCGCCTCAGTGACCCCCTGCTTGGTTTTCTCCGCGGCAGCCACAACGCCCTCCTTGGCCATGGACAGGCCCTTCATGAACACGTCCATCCTGGCGGCCTGAGGAGGGCGAACACAGGGGCACCGGTGCGCTGGCCCCACACCCTTCAGCCCAGCCCTTCCCCAGGGACGTGGGTGCCCCCTCCCCATCCTCCCTGAGACCGCGGCGCCCTTCTGAGCCCGCTTTGCCCCCACTCCCCAGGGACAGGCCTCTGGGCCCCGGCGAGTCCTAGCGTCCTTGAAACCCGGGGACGCGGGAGGGGCCAATGCCTCGGTTATCCGGGGCGCGGCAACCTGCAGCCCCGCGAAACCGGAGCGCTGGGCTCGGCGCGAAGACCCTGGACTGCCTGTACACACATGACAGAGTCACACGGTCATGCACACAAACATACACCACCGACAAGCTCACGTGCACATACAGGACACGCCGGTGCTCAAACCCGCACGAACACCCGGACACACACGGGCGCGGACGCACGTCCACACGGCCACCCAGACAGCTGCAGACACACATACCCCAGGGTGCACACTGACGCGCGCCCACCGGCGCCCCCTCACCCTAGACCCCGCTCCCTTTCCCATCCCCTTCCTCTTGCCACACCAGTCCCCTCTCCATCCCCAGCCCATTCCTCTTCCTCGGCGCGCGGCCGCCTCACCTGGATGCCGGGCCCGGGCAGGGGATGGAGCTGCGGCCGCGGAGGGCGGGCGCGGGGGTCGGCTAGACGGGGCTGGGGTGGACTCGGGGCCGGCAGGGGGTCGGGCCGTGGCCAGGCGCTCGGGGCGCGGGCCCTGGGCAGGGGCGCAGCAGTGCCGGGTCTCGGGTGCGTCGCCAGCCACCGCTCGCTCCTCGCGCCCTGCCAGCTCGCGCGCTCGGTTCCGGCTCCAGCGCTGCGGCAGCTCTGAGCTCAGCGCCCCGCCTGGCGCTGCCCGCCCCCTCGGCCTGACTGACAGGAGGCGGGGAGGGTGACCGCGCGCCGCTGACGAGCCTCCCGGGGCTGGCCCGGACGCCCCGCCGGGGACCCAGGGGCTTGAGACCCGCGTGGTCTGTGGGGAGATGGGGGGAGAGGGACGAGGCGGCGGGCCGGGGGTAGGAAAGAAATGCGGCTGGCTCTAGGGTTCACGTGCGCTCGATCTAAGCTTTGCTTTTTAGTGAGTGCGGGACTTGGGCCACTCAGCTCCGCTTCCCGAATGCCACTTTCCTTTTCTGTGGAACATGGATGGCTAATCCAAGGAATGGTACTGGACACTTAGACAGGTGGGGCAGGTTCCAGGCCGGAGGCAGGGGAAAAGGAAAAACAGGGTCCCTGCTCTGGAGGAGCTTGCCATGGGAAGGGTGTGTGTGCAGAGATGGGAGGCAGGACAGAAAATAAATGTATCAACACTTAGACCAAACAAGGTTACTTCAGCTTGTGAGAAGTGGTATGAAGATGATAAAACGGTGCCGTTACAGAGGGACCAGAGGAGGGGTGCTTGAGACACAGTGGTCAGGGAAGGCCTCTGTGAGGAACTGAATGGGAGCAGAGACCCCAGAGAGGCACCAAGGCCAAGATGGGGGGAGGGCAAGATCCATAGAGAGGGAACTGCTAGTGCAAAGGCCCTGAGGCATGACTGTGCTTAGGAACAACAGAAGGCAGTACAGATGGAAGGAGGAAGAGGAGATGACTACGTTTTTTGTGTGGTTACAGTGGAGATTGTCAAAATGGTCATACAACGCCAGGTACACAGTAGTCCCTCAGCTGGTGCCATGATAGTACCATGCCCAAGAAGCTGCAGGATCCCAAAGGAAAGGGACTCTGGCAGCTTGAGGGAGTCAGGGAAGGCCATGAAGAGGAGGTGACATCTGAGCTGGGGCCTGGCAGGACCAGAAAGATTTTATCATACAGACAAGGAGGAAGGGGCAATTTAGGCCGTGGGTATAGCATGGGCAAAGGCATTGTGGCCAGAAACTCAGGGTGTGTAAGTGACAGGTAATGGAGGTGAGGGGGCAGCCTGCAGCCACACTTTTCAGGGCCTGGGGAAAAAAATGTTCACAGGCCACTGGTAGGACTGTAAATTGATGCAGACTTTTTGGAAGGCAATTTGGCAATGTTTACCAAAAGCATAAATGCATGCTTCTTTTGAGCCAACAACTCCCCTTCCAGGAATTGATCCGTGGATCTCTGCATACACACGTGCACAGACATTTGTGCAGGATGTTCACTGCAGCATGGTTTGTTATAGCAAAAAACTAAAAATAATGTAAATGACTATCTGTAGAGGACTAACTAGTTAATTGTGGTATATCCACCCAGTGAAATGCTATGCTGTGGTTAGAAAGGATGAGCCCATGGGGGCTGATGTGGCAGCATGTCAAGATATAGTGTTAAGTGGGAGAAGCAAGGTGCAAACTGTAATGTGTGGAATGAGCCAATTGTGATGCATAGAAAATGATAATTTCCTATGTACCAAAATATAGATTATATATTAATATATGCATACTTACACACTATATACATTACACACAAACTCCTTATATACAAATATATACATACTTATTTATAGGCAGATATACAAAGAACATATCTACAAGGACTTCCAAAAAACTGCTGACTGTAGCTGACCCTGGGAAATGGGACTGAGAGGGCTCAGGGTGGGAAGTATTACATGTCATCACCTTTCCTCTTTGTGCTGTTTGATTATTTTGTTTGGACAGTATTTTACTTGTATAGTTTTAAAAAATAACATGGGAATTATTTTTGGCCTCTTGGCATTGAAATTGCCCCTTTTCTACATTTGGGGGTCCCCCACCTTATGAGGCAGAGCCCATCTTCCCCTCTAAGAGCTGACACTGCCAAATACTTCCTTTCCCAGTCTTCCCTGTAGCCACTTCCCGGCAGTGACTGACAGGTGTGGCCTCAGACTCCCTAGCCCCACACTCAGAACCTGAAGCTGCTGCCAGGCAGCAGCTGGGAAGTGGGGAGTCTGATACGGTTGTGGTGGTGGCAACAGTGACACTCATTCTAGAAGTGTCCAGCACTGACGGGACAAGCTGCACTGTCCATGCTCAGCCATAGTGTCAAGGAAATCCCCATGGGTGTGCCTGGCAGTGGGATTTGGGGCATCACTACAGGCTGCGTAGTCTCCAGGGTGAATTCACCAGCCATCCTGAAGATTCTTTGAGCTGCCCAGTATTTGTTAATAAACTCTCCAACTGCTTAAATTGGCTGGGAGCGATTTCTGTGGCTTTAGATTAAGAACCCCTGAGTGTCAGGGTATGCAATGAAGGATGAAGGACAAAGGACTGACCAGGAGGTAGTAGAGAGGAGGAAGAGAGAAAGAAGACCAGAGGTGATGTCTGCAGAAGGGTGTCTGTATACGTCGTATTAGGGAAATGGGAAGTCACTGAAAGAAGCACAAGAGCAACCTAATGAGATTTTCATTTTATGGGGCCAAATGGAGGTAGGTTGGAGGAGGACCTGGCTGGTGTAGAAAGATCAGTAAGAAGCTAGCGCAGAGTTCACAGGATGAGGAATCCTGAACCGGGGAAGCCACAGGGAGGCTGGAACAGGACTGCAGGGAGAGATTTGGATGACACTAAGAAGGTGACGTATTAGGTGTTGGGCAAGAGGGAGAGGGACGAGTCTAGGAAGAGTCCCAGGTTTCTGGCTTGGACAATGGGGTCAGCAATGATGCTGCAAAATGAAATGGGCCCTGAGGGGGCGGAGCAGCTTTGGGAGATGACAGCGAGCTTGTCTGGGAAATTATGGCTGAGGGGTGTCCAGCGGACAGTATGTTATCTGAGCCCGGAGCTCAGGAGAGCACTCCAGACCAACCTCAGGCATAGACTTGAGCCATGGTGTACTAGTGAGTCTTTAGCAAATGGCACCGAAGTTGGGGTGGGGGAGGGGTCAGGGGTGGGAAGGAACACCTAGATTTGTAGCGTTTGCCAATATCTATGGTATAAATACTGCCACCATGGTTGATTTCAACCTATCGGTGTGATGTCACTGAACAAAGAATTGGTTCAGTTATATGGTATTTTTATGATATAGATAATGTAGTAAAAATAATCTTAAGAGCATAGATAATAGTAAAATAATTAGAAATTTATTAATTTTGAAGATTTATCACCTTTGTTTTTGTTTGTCTGTTTTGTTTTGGCTTTTTGAGACAAAGTTTTACTCCATCTCCCAGGATGGAGTGCAGTGGCGCAATCATAGCTCACTGCAGCCGCAAACTACTGGGGTCAAGCGATCCTCCTGCCTCAGCCTCCCGAGTAGCTGAGACTACAGGTGTGCGCCATGACACCAGGCTAGTTTTTAAATTTTTTTCTGGAGAGACAGGGTCTCACCATGTTTCCCAGGCTGGTCTCGTACTCCTGGCCTCAAGCAATCCTCTCACCTTAGCCTCACAAAGTGCTGGGATTACAGGCATGAGCCACCTTGCCTGGCTTATCATCTTTGTTTTTAACATAATTTATTTAATCGTAAGTTTTTATAATTGAATTTTCTTTTTTTTTGAGATAGGGTCTCACTCTGTCACCCAGACTAGAATGCAGTGGAACCACCATACCTCACTATAACCTCCAATTCCTGGGCTCAAGTGATCCTCCTGCCTCAGCCTCCCAAGTAGCTGGGACGATAGGCACATGCCACCATGCCTGGCTAATTTCTTAAATGTTTTGAAGAGACCGGGTCTCAGTATATTGCCCAGTCTGGTTTTGAACTCCTAGCCTCAAGTGATCCTCCCTCTTCGGCCTCCCAAAGTGCTGAGATTACAGGCATGAACCACCATGCCTAGCCAGATTTAATTTTTAATAATGGCCATAACAACTGGTTTGCACAATTCCTGAACCTTTAACAGTGTTCTCATGAGTCAGGCCAAGCTAGATCTGTACACTGTTGGGTATGGAGTCACTAGCAGAGAGACAGGGATGGAGCCATGGGGATGGCTGCCATTGTCCAGGGGAACATGGAGAGTGAAAAGAGGAGAGGGCCAAGAACAGAATCCTGAGACACTGCGACCTTCAGGGGTGGCCAGAGGCAGAGGAACCTGGGGAAACAGTGAGACGGCACAGCAGAGAGTGAGGAGGAGGCCCAAGGGGCTGAGTGTCGAGGAGTACTCACCGGCAGGAGGGGCTGCTGGGAGCTAACAGCGGTGATCCCAGAGAGGAAAGGGCCAGCAGGGGGAGCCTCCAGGAGAAAGTGACATTGAAGCCGGGTGCTGAAAGATGAGAACGACCTTATGAGTGGTGGTCAGCATTCCCACCACAGGTTCTAGCAGATGGAAAAGTCCAGAGTGTCGAGGTAACAGAAAGTAGGTTAAATTCCAAGTCAAGTTCATTGGGCTGCTGGTGCGGAAGTTCAGGCGAAGCAGGCGCTTACTCTTGCACTTAGAGAAGTCCAGTGGAGAGCAGTGTCCCGTTGGTGTGGTGACCGCATGGTTGTCAGGGACCCAGACTCCCACTTTCTGATGCAGCATTCTTAGTACAGGGATTTCATCCTCCACGTCACCTCATGGTCCAGGATGGCTGCTGCAGCTGCAGTCATCACGTCTATGCAGACAGACAGCAGGAGGAGGGGAAATAGGGTAAACGGAGCACCTGCCCATCGTCTCTCTTTCTTAAGGAGTCTTCCCAGAAGTCAACAGCTTGAGTTTCTCCCTCCGTGGCTACCCCTAGCTTCAGTGAGGCTAGAAAAGTATGGTCATTTAGCTGGCATATGACTTCCCAGAATAAAACTGTGAGAAGGGGAGAAAGGTTCCTAAGTGAGCCACCAGCATCTCTGTCACTACCTCTTCTTTTCCTTAACTTTTTTATTTTGAAAAATTTCAAACTCAGAGAAAAGGTGCAAGAATAGGACAATGAACAAAACCTACAGAAAAGTTGCGATATCAGTTACAACGAGGACCTGAATATCCTTGACCTAGATTCACCGATTATTAGCCAGTTGCAGGCGGATACCCCCACCTTTTCTTCCTCTCTCTCCGTATGTGCCATCCCCAGAAGGCGGGTGGATCTGGGGCTGCCACTTTCTAGCAGGATGGGTTCTCTCCCCACGCCATGTGTCCCCGCCCCTTTAGGGCATAGGGCGGGGAAGCTCAGGCTCCCGTGTCTCTGGTGGGCAGGCCCTAAACCTGTGAGTCTCAGGACCTCCCACTGTTTCTGCCCCCCACCCCCCACACCAGGGACCTTTCTGTTCTGCTCTTCCCTTTCCTCCTCCTAAGAATTTACTGAGGAGAGTGACCTGGCAGCTTCAGGAGAGGGAAGGTGGCAGACTGTGGGGAAGGGTTTTGGAGGAAATCCCAGTGGGAGCAGCTGGAGCAGAGAGTTCTCTTAAGCGGATCTGGGGATCCCAGCCCTGCCTGGGTTCTGCAAAAATCCAGATGTGCCTTCATAATTCCGTGTGGCGCCTGACAGTGATTAACCATTCAGCAACGTTTCTGCTGTCCAGAGCCTCAGGGTGGGCAGGCTCCCAGCAGGGCAGGCAGGATTCGAGCTGAGGACAGGGAGGGGGATGGTGGCATTTACCGAATACCTTCTGTGTGCCGGGCACTCCTCCATTGTATCATTAAGTCCTCAAAGCAATCCTTCAAAGCAGGCATTGTCACTCCCACTTTACAAAGGAGGAAACTGACACCCAGAGAGGGGAAGTCCTTGGCATTTGTTCTTTTCAATCAGTTTTTCCTGGGGGCCTGCTGGGTGCCAGGTAGCATTCTAGGTGCAGGACACTCAGCAGGAAACAAGGCCGATGAAGCCCTTTCTCTTCCGGAACTTAACACTCCAGAGGGATGGGACGACAATTAACAAGTGAGCTGGTTACCACAGAAGATGCTTCGGATTGTGCTCCTCTTGCCAAAGTCATCAGTGACGTTCACCTTGGTAAATATCACGGCCAAGTCTCCCTCCTCGTGCTGACTTCCGAGAAGTTCCTGGGAGCCGGGCGCTGCTGTAGGCACTGGGGACACAGCTGGGAACGAAAGAGGCCTTGGGACCTCATATTTTGGTAGAGGAAGGCAGACAGTAAGTGAAATGGATTAGTAAGATATACGGTGTGTCGGGAGGTGACAAATGCTGGGGGGAGTGAAGGGCAGGAAGACACAGGAATTGCTGGGGTGAGGCTGAGCATGGACAGTTAAACAGGACACAAGGAGGCAGCCCCTGAGTGAGGCGAGGAAGCCGGGGACACCTGGCGGGCAGGCAGGAGCCCGCCAGCAGTTGGAAGACCTGCGTGACCGGAGCGGGGGGAGGGAGAGGAAGGCCAGAGGGACGATGGGGCCTTGTAGACCCTCGTACTGTGCACAGAGGAGCAACGTGATCCAACTTTCGTTTCACCGGCTGCTGTGTAGGCAGTAGACCATTCTTGGACAAGGGTGAGACCTGGAGACCAGTTCAGGAAAGGTGACCGTCACTTGGGCTGGGGTGGTGGCAACGGAGATGAAGAGAAGCGGTGGGGTCCTGGGTATGTTTTGAAGGTGGAACTGAAGATAGCACGTGCCGATGGGTTAGAAAGACGGGAGTCCAGGACCATTCCCAAGTTTTTGGCTGAGCAATTAGAAGGATGGAGAAGACCATGGGAAGAGCAAGCCTGGGGCTGGGTGGTGAGGTGTCAGAAATTCAGCGTGGGATGTGATAACTCTGAGATGCACATCAAGTAGTTGGATATGCTCTTCTGGATTTTAGGTGGGGAGCAGGCATCACTATGTTAGTGACACCTAATGCCCACGACTGGGTGAGGGCCCGAAATAGCAAGTCTTAACAGAACAGAGAGGAGGTCCCATGGCTTATTCCTGGGACTTTCTTAGTAAGGAGGAAGAACTATCAATTCTGTTGACAGCTGTGCTCCCCAGAGCCTAAAACCATACCTGGCACAAAGCAACTGATAGGTCAGCATTTGTTGAATGAATAGCTGACTGAATCAAGGAATGAGTAGTGCTAAGTGCTAAGAAGGAAATAAACCAGTGTGATGAGTTAGTCTGTGAGGGATAGTTGTCTTCTTTAGATAGTGAGGTCAGGGACAACCTCTGAGAAGGTGATATTTGAGCCAAGTCCTAAAGAACAAGAAGTCGGTCACATAAAGAGTTGCAGAGGGAACCGCAGGTGCAAAGGTCCTGAGGCAGGAATGAAGCTGGCCTTTGGAGGATCAGTGTGTGCAGGGTGCTGTGAGGCTGGATTACCCAGGAATTTGCAAGCTCAGAGCCTGGACTTTGGATCACATTGTGGGTGTCCTGGAGGGTGTTAAATAGAGGAGGTAAGTGATCAGACACATATTTTATTAATAGATGATCCATCTGAGGTGTGTGGAGAACATTCTGTAGGGGACAGAGTGCAGGCAAGGAGAATGTTAGGAGAGACTCATGCAGTGGCCAAGGCCAGAGCCGGCTTGCCTGGGGTGGGGGGAGTAGGGAGGGAGAGGAATGGGCAGATTCAAGATATTTTAGGAACAGAATGGCAAGGGTGGGATTCAAGAGCCCCTGCTTGTTCAATCCCACAGTGAAGATGTCCCCTCCAGGCAGACTTGGGGACCTCATGTAGGGGCCAGAACTCCAGTAGGGCCAGGGGGTTTGTTCTTAGGGTCTCCCCTAGTCACCCCAGTCGCAGACTCCAGGGGCTGCCCCAGGCTGGAAGATATGGAAGGGGGTGGGAAGGGGCGCTGTAGCTGGGAGGGTCATTCCGTGCCTGGCTCTGGACCAGGCCTCTAAGGCAGCTAAGGCCATGCCCAGTACCGGGGGGAGTCCTTCCTCCCCTTTTCTCCATCAAATCTAGATTCAGGATCTCTCTGCAAGCCTGGTCATCCTGCCGGTGCTCCCTCTGTCCAAAATTCTTTGATGCTTCGCCGATTGAGAAGTGGGATTATGTCCCCTGTTTTGGATTTGGGCCTGTGACTCTAGCAGAATGCAGTGGGTCTGTGCTGGGCCAGGTTTCAGGCCCAGGCCTTCAGAAACTGGCAGCTTCTGCTTCCCATCTCTTGGGATGCTTGGCCCGAGAACCCGGCACCATGCTGTGAGGAAGCCAGGCAGCCACATGAAGAGGCCACACCCACAGCTGCGGCTCAGGTCACAGCCAGCATCAGCTGCCCCACCTGTGAGTGACCAGAGGACACCAGCCCCAACCAGTCAG